>CP125973.1:449333033-449497615 GCA_030063025.1 Avena longiglumis | reverse complement strand
AACTTGAAAAATCCATAACATTAAATCTACCGTCCAATTTTTACAAACTTTATATCAATGGTTTCAGAAAAGCAACCCTATCTAACCATGCCTTTTGTTTAGCAAAAGTTTACATTAAAATGTTTGTTTTTGCAGAAACTTATGTATGCTTGTTTAGGTTATAAAAATTGTTCTAAAATGTTTTTGGGGATAAAATCTTTGGAAAATGGTGTGTTTTGAACCTACTGACTTTAGGAATCACCTTGTGGTTCCAAAATTGTATTTGGTGAAGGAAAAGAATGAACCTTGAATTTAAACCAAATCTAGTCAAATAAAACTATGGATTATTTATTAAAAATGGTTTTGAAGGAAAACCTTTGGAAAATGTTTTGTTTCAAACTCTCTGATCTAAACACAAAGTTTTATGGTTTGAAAACATATTTTGTGAATCCTATAGATTAATGCCTTATTTAAAACATTTCTACACCACATAAAATGATACCTTGTTTTGAAAATGGTTTATGAAGTGAAATCTTTTGCAAATGACTTTGCCACTTTATAAAATGACCATTAGGTGTTTTCAAATGTTTATGACCCATTAGAAACCACTTTTACAAACAAAACAACCCTTTTGCATGCTTGCATGTATTGTTTTGTTTATTATTTTATGTGATGAAATGCTTGAATGGTAGATTGAAATATTGTGTGCTTGATTAAATTGTAGTGACTTGAAGTGTGTGAACATTGCAAAGATAGAGGTGAACTTATACCCTCTACCAAAAGTCAAGTGATGCTTCATACTTTTGTCCCATTATTTTCACTATGCATTAGTGATATTTCTAAGTATAGGACTTGCATGGAATTTTGCTAAGTATAAACCATGCTATGGGAAATCTAGTAGATGGAACCTTAGTAGAAATTTCCTAAGTTAAGATCCCTAATATTATCATGCTTAGCTTAGCTAATAGAAAACAAGGGTGGAATATATACATTCATACTATGGAAAAATTTCTAAGTCGAGGACTTGTGTTTTTGTTTAATAAAACAACTAAGATAATGAATCACACAGGTGGAAAGGGACTTGCTTGGTGGTTTTTGGTTGAGTGGTTACACAAGGCCCATGGCTATGGTTTACCTTGTGTATCACACTTGTGGATTGCCACCCAGGAACAAAGAGATTTGAGATGTCAAATGTTGAGAAGCTTCAAGTGCAACCACTTGGCATTATGGGCTCTGCCTGGATCATATAGGTTGCTAGAACTTATCCATTTGGACAGTTGGTGGTAGTGGGATGATAGGTTGGAACGCGTCCAATTGGTCTAAGGAAAGGCTTCTGAAAGATCTTCTCTTGGTGAAACCAAGTCTTGTGGGGAATGTGCACCACCTCTGTAGAGTGTACAATCTAAGTACTTAGCCATGTCACAGCAAAGGACAGTTTGAGCATCAAGACATGGAAGCTATCAATAATCTCATCATCCAAATTTCTAAGTTAAAAACTTGTGGTTGAACAAGGGTTAAATGATCTTCAATCTTTGATGTAGATGCCTTGGGTGATTTTTGTCAAGCAAAAACTTAGAGTTTTCAAATGATAAGGAAAAATCTATTTTTTAGCAATGCAAGCCTAAAGCTCCACTTAGCCAAATGCATATAGATGATAGATTCCACTATACTACCATAGTATCACTTGCCAATACAATTAAAATGTATTGACCCTTGTGGCTGTAACTTGTTATGTTGTAGGTTTGATTGATATTAGTGAAGTTTAAGTGATTAGGATTACAAGTCTACAACCAACATGTCTGCCTGTGGCACTTTGAAGATGAAGGACCCCTTGCTTATAGATATTCTGCTGCAATGTAATGTAATAGCCAAATGAGCTATGAAAGATGTAATAGATTATTTTATTCCTGGTTATAAAGTTGTAATATGACCTTTATTTCTTGATATTACATCTTAGCTGTGGATGCTAGCTATTGATCGAGGGACTAGCATTGTAAACACAGGGACTCTACCTTATTAAAGGTTGGGAACCTTACAACATCAAACACCACTCCGTGGCGGGTGGCTATAAAGGTGGCATTGAGTGTTAGGAAAGTATTGGTTGAGACACATGGATCAAGATTGGGATTTGTCCATCCATATGGCGGATAGATATACTCTGGGCCCTCTCGGTGGAATGTCATCAATTAGCTTGAAAGCATGTGGTGGCTCACAAGGGATCACATATCACGGGAACAAGAAAAGAGTACTTATCAGTAACAAGGTTGAACTAGGTATGAAGAGATACTGACGATCAAAACCTCGGATAAGTAAACTATCGCGAGACAAAGGAAAATCGGTATAGTATGTAAGTGTTTCATTCGATGCAAAGTAATCGTGAAATATGTGGGAGCCATATGAATTTCAGATTCCTCTATTGGTTATTGTTAGGAGAAGTGTCGATCATGTCCGCATAATTCACGAACCGTAGGAGACACACTTAAGGATTGACGTTGTTGAGTAGTTATGGATTGATGAGTAAGAGACCGAATGTTGTTCGGAGTCTCGGATGGGATCCGGGATGTAACATCCCTAAAATCATGTTTCAAACTCATGCATTATCATCCATGATCATATGAATCTCATTTCAAACAAATCATTTCAGAACAGAAGCATTTATGCTTATTATTTCATGCAAGTTTGCTCTAGCCTTAATGCTATCTTCCAATGAGAAGAGTACTTGTTTTGATTCAGTAAAGTTTGAAATTCAAACTTAGGCACCACCAAAAGTTTGAACAAAGTTCAAAACAAAATGAGTAAATAAAACCAATATTATGCCTATTGAATATATATCATAAAGGCTTGGTTTTATTTTTTATTTTCATTCGACCAAAGTGTTTTGAATAAACAGTAGTGTTTGGCACACATTTGAGTGCAAGGTTTGCTGAATGAAAACCTAGAGAAGATTTGAATTCAATCTCATTTGATTTGGAATTGAAAATCATTTGAAAATCAAAACAGAAAAGAAAAGGAGAAAAGAAATGGAAAAAGGCCAGCCACCTATCGCCCAACTCTGAATCCAACCCACTAAGCCCACCCGGTCTCCCTCTCTCGCTCACTCATGGGCGAACCTACAGTCAGCGACACGGGACCCCACATCCTCTGTTTAACTTCGCTCACGAGTGGACCTGCGACCACATCGTCTTCCGTCGTCAATCACGTGCGGCGCGGCGCTCGCTCCGTTACCTCGCCGCAATCGATGCAGCTTAATTGCCATTGATATGCGCGTGATCCTCGCCCGCTCGGCTATAAGACCCCCCTACGCATGCCATTTCCCCTCACCTAGGGCCACCTCTACGCCCCCAGGCTGCCCGCAATTGCCCTTACGCCGCCGCAGACAGACGCACTCCGGCGATGAATCTCGGTGAGTACAGACCGCCCCTCTGCCTCTAGTTCAAACCAATGTGACCAGCATGACCTTGCGCATCCGCTAATGCCCTTCGTTTGCTTTCTCATGACCCAGAGCGACGTCCTCGTTCTCACCCGCGAGCACATGAGCCGCCGCTCGACTCCGACGTGCGAAACAGGTAAGATGAGACCGCCCCTTGCCTCCCCTTTGGTACTGTCTTGTTCGCCAGGACCATGCGCATCTCCTGAACCATCTGGCTTGTGCTGGTCGGCGCGAGCCTCGGCGCGTCTTCGACATCAAGCAGCGGCGCCCTTAACCGGCGAGCTCCAGCGACCATCTCCGTGCGCCCCTTGCCAAGCCGTCGCCAGGTTGAGCATCGGCGCGTAAATCACGTTCTAGTAAGCATCTCCGACCCAGAGCCACCAGCGCCAGCGCCACCGTAAGCGAGCTTCGCCGCCGCCGATAGCCACCGCCCGACTATGGTCGTTTGATCCGGACCGTTGGATTTGGATCAGCGTGTGAATTAGATCCTTATCGAAGCTTTACGAGCAGATCTGGGCCGTGCAGATTATGTATATCTAACGGCTCCTGACGCGATCTGAGCCAAAGCGGTACCAATCGAGAATAAGGCAGCGTGGCAGCAGTTTAGATTTAAAAACTGGATTTGAATCTATTAGATGTTTGATTTTGTTTTAGCTATAACTTTTGATTCCCACGTTAGAATTTGACAAATTTTATATCAATGGAATCAGAAGAGCAAGCCCTTTCTAAATATGCAATGTGTTTAATTTTTTGCTTCGGTTAAAATGGTTTTATTTTCAGAAACATGTGTAGGGCTAATTTGAGTATATGAATTGTTTGAGTAATGTTTTAAGGTTTAAATAAATGTTGATTGGCAAGTTTTTAACTTGGTTATGAACCAATACTGTACACTTGCTTTGTTGAGTTTCAAAAATCATCACATATCATATTGCATGCATTCATATATTTTTGTTTGTATATGTTTTGTATATGATTTGTTGCTATGATTCTTTGTGTAGATTTTGGTGCCAATAGTGATTGTGATTGTGAGGAGTGTAGATACTCTCCAAACTACCAAGGCAAATGGTGCTTCATGATATTTTTATCCCTATGTTTTCTACTAAGCATTAGAAATTTTTTGTTAGACTTGCATGTTATATTTTGCTTATATGCCATGTTGGGAAATCCTAGTAGTTGTAGAATTTCTAGGAAATTTCTAAGTTAAGATGCTTATCTATGCCATGCTTAGCCTAGCTAGTAGGAACCAAGGGTTGGTGAAATATACATGCTATGATGAAAATATTTCTAAGTCTTTGGACCTGTGTTTTGCCTAAGAAAACAACTAAGTAAATGAAACACCTAGGTGGAATGGAAGGAATGGTTTATGTTGAGTGGTTACAAAAGGCCCATTTCTATGGTTTACCTTGTGAATCTCACTTGTGGAAAGCCACCCAGGAACAAAGAGATTTTAGAGGCCAAATGTTAAGAAGCTTCTAGTGCAGCCACTTGGCAACATGGGCTCTGCCTGGATCACATAGGTTGCTAGAACTTAGCCATTTGGACAGTTGGTGGTAGTGGGAATGATAGGTTGGAGTGCGTCCATTTAGTCTAAGGAAGGCACGAAAGGTCTGTCTTGGTGAAAATCAAGTGCGTGGGAAAGTGCACAACCTCTACAGATGGAAGAATCTAAGTACTTAGCCATGTCCCAGAAAAGGACAACTTGAGCATCAAGACATGCAAGCTATCAAGAATCTCCTCATCCCAATTTCTAAGTAAAACTTGTGGGTGAACAAGGGTGAAGGACCTCAATGTCTATTGGTGGTTCCTTGGGAAAAGTTTTGACAAAGAAAAACTTAGTGATTTCAACTAATAGGCAAAACCTATTTTGAGCAAGCAAGCCAAGCTACACCTAGCCAAAGTGCATATAGTATCTAGTCCACCTAAATTATACTAAGGTATCACTTTCCAATACTATTCCAATGTATTGACCTTTGTTGTAACTTGTGATGTTGCGAGTTACTCGATGAGGATTAGGAGTCATGAGTCTACACTCAACATGTTTTCCTGTGGCACATGAAGATGAAGACTTTTATTTATTTACTTATTCAAACTCTTGTACTAGGCACTGTGGCCTTGGAGTTATAAAGACTATGTTTGTCTGGAATGGTGTAATAATGACCTTTGTTTGTGTACTTCATCTTAAGCTGGATGCTAGCATTGATCCGAGGACTAGCATTGCAATCAAAGGGATCCTTTTCCTTTATAAAGGAGGGATCTTACGGGATATCACGAGGAGATCCGGAATGGTCGAAGAATAAGATTCATATAAGGAAAGTCTGTTTGGGGTTGGAGAATGGTTAGGTGTTTTCATCGGAATGTTCTAGAAAGGTTCCGGAATGTCCGACACTCCGGAGGGGAAGGGTACATGAATGTGTCATAACAAGTTGGAATGGTTGCATCATGTACTAGGTGTCATCGCTGAACAAAATAAAGGGTTAAATCAAATCCTAGTTTGAAAAGTCAAACGCCAATTTGAAAAGTCAAACGACTATTTTGCTTGGTGGAGGGAGAGTAGGAAACCTACTTGGGGAGGAGTTCCTCTCCCTCCACCCGCCGGCCTTGGAAGCCGAGTTGGGGAGGGACTCCCCTCCCCTTGGACGGCGCCTCCCACCTATATAAGGAGGGGCAGGGTTGCCCCTCCAAGACCTACACCTCTCTCCTCTAAACCTAAACCCTAGCCGCCGGCCTCCACCATTGTCGCCGCCGCCTCCTAGGGTTTGCCAAGTTGCCGAGTTGGGGCTCCCCTCTTGCCCTGGACGCCGGCCTTGCTCCCTCTCCTTGGTGTGTCTAAACCCTAGATCATCGAGGCTCTCTCATAGTCCACCATACTCGCTCCGGCTCAAGGCGAAGCCCTGCGAGATCTCCCCTCTACTTCCGGTACCACGTCGTTGTGCTGCCGGAATCGCGAGGAGAGTGCTACAACCTCCGCCTCTTTGGAACAAGGAGAGGAAGGTCTTCGTCGACCGAGCGATGTGACCCATTGAGCGCTCTTGGAACAATGGCCTTGGGAAGGATCGTCTACGATCTTGAGATCGGCAAATCGACTACATCACCACGAGAATCCGCTCTCGTTAAGCACTTTGGAATCTTCGAGGGTGAGTTATTCTATCGACTCGTTGCTACAATCTAGTAGATAGATCTTGGCTTGTTTGTTTGCATGCAGTAGAATTTTTTTGTTTTCCATGCTACGAACCCCTACAGTGGTATCAGAGTTGTGTCTATATGTAGATCGGTTGCACGAGTAGAACACAATGATCATTATGGGCGGTGGTGCTTTTATTATCAATTGCTTCTTGTGTACTTTGCATCTTGCGGTATGATGCGATGAAGCGCCCCGAGCTAACCTTACATGACAACGTTCATGATACTTGCTCCATGCTCAACATGCAACTTGTATTGCATAAGTGGCTTTGCGGATGTCTGTCTCTCCCATTGTAGTATAGATCCAATTTACAATGGACACTTGATAGTTCAAACATCAACGTTGTGGTTCTTGTTCGTAAGTTAGATCGACACTTATTGAAAGCCCCAAACCATGTAAAACATGCAAAGAAATTAGGCGTCTAACTTTCTTTTTGCGGTGTCTTTGTGATGTGATATGGCCATGATTATGATTATATTTGATGTATGCAATGTTCCTTATTGTAAGTTGGCAACTTGGCGAACCATATGGTTGTCTTTAATTTATGTTAAGACTTCGTGTGTCTATTCAAAGTAGTTGTAATAGTTGAAGCGGTGGCGGCAACCATGGGCGATGTCATTGACCTTGATGCAATGTCGGTGATGATGGAGATCATGTTAGTGCTTGAAGATGGAGATCGGAAGAACAAACAAGAAATGCCATATATATCACATATTATGAATTGCATGTGATGTTAATCCTTTATGCATCTTCTATTGCTTAGTTAACGACGGTAGCATTATAAGATGATCCCTCATGCAAATGAATTTCAAGTTCTAAAGTGTTCCCCCTTAGTAAGCAACGTTGCTAAAGCTAGTTGTTTCGAAGCACCACGTGATGATCGGTGTGTTAGATTCGCAAGTGTATACAAGCGTGAGCAAGCCAGATTTCTCATGCGGAAGCTAAGGTTTGATCTTGATGAGCCTAGCATGTATAGACATGGTCTCGGAACACGGATCACGAAAGATAAAGCATGAATCATATAGTAGATATGATGAACATATCGATTTTAGCCATTGAAGCTACATCAACTCTCATGATGATCGGTGTTGATGTGGTGGATTTGGTTCGTGTAATCACTAAAACAATGTGAGGATATTGATTTGGTGGGAGTTCACCTAGATTAATTTAACTATTAATTAGAACTCAATTTGTCATAAACTTAGTCTAAACTATTACAAATATGTTGTAGATCAATGGCCCCTACCATCAATTTTAATGTGTTCCTAGAGAAAGAAAAGTTGAAAAAACAATGGAAGCAACTTGATTGGTTCATAATTTGAGATTGTCCTCAATCTTTGGTAATTTGACCTATGTCTTTGGATGCACATTTGGGTGACCGCTGCGGTGATGCTACCGATGAAGTAAAAGCGTTTACCTCGCTCGGAAGAATCGGTACTCCACGATTCGATGTGCTATCTTGTATGGTTTAGAATCAGACTTGAGAAAAGGTTTGAGAATTCAGACCCACATGATATTGTAGTGAACTCAAATTGATATTTGAGACTCACGCGCAGTTGAAACTATGAGGCTTACGAAAAGTTCTTTAGCGCAAGATGGAAGAGGGCAGCTCGTAAGTGAGCATGTGCTTAAGATTTAGAGCACGCATAAACAAACTTCAAAGCTTGGGTATAGTGAGTACTAATGCTTTGGGGATTTACCGTGTCCTCAATCACTAACACCAAGTTACAAGAACTTTGTGATGAACTACAATATGCAAAGGATGAAAAAGCAGTTGCTAGAACTCTTCTCCATGTTAAAATCTGCATAAGTGGAGATCAAGAAAGAGCACCAAGTGTTGATGGTCAATAAGACCACCAAATTCAAGAAAGGCAAGTCTAAGAAAAAGGTACACTTCAATAAGGGTGGTAAGAAAGTTACCGCTTTGAAGAAGACCAAGGCTGGACCTAAACGTCTGAGTGCTTTTACTACAAGGGAGAAGGTCCTTTGGGCGGAATTGCCCAAAGTACTTGGCGGATTTGAAGAGCAACATCAAGAAGAAAGGTATATCCGATATACATGTTATTGATGTGTATCTCACTAGTACTCGTAGTAGTGCACGGGTATTTGATACTAGTTAGGTTGCTCATATTTGTAACTCGAAGCAGGTCTTTGCGAGAATAAGCGGAAGCTAGCGAAGAGCGAGGTAACAATGCGTGGGAAGCGGATCAAAGGTTGATGTGATCGCGGTGACGCTACCTCTTCATCTACCATCGGGATTAGTTTTATACTTAAATAATTGTTATTTAGTGCTGCGTTAAGCATGAACATTATATCGGGATCTTGTTTATTGCGAGGCGGTTACTTGTTTAAGTCCGAGAATAATGGTTGTTTGATTTATATGAGTAATATGTTTTATGCACATGCACCTTTGATAGATGGTCTATTCTTATTGAATCTCGATGGTGGAAATACACATATTAATAACATTGAAGCTAAGCGTTTGAAATCGGCGATAACTCGACCTATATGTGGCCTTTGTCATCTTGGTCACATTGGGTGAAGCGTATGAAGAAACTCCATTAGATGGACTTCTTGAATCACTTGATTTGAATCACTTGAAAGATGCGAAGCATGTCGATGGGTAAAATGACTAAGACTCCATTTTACGGTATGATGGGCGAGCTACGGACTTATTGGAAATCATACATACCGATGTGTGTGGTCAATGAGTGTAGCATCGTGGTGGTTATCGTTATGTTCTTACCTTCACGGATGACTTGAGTAGATATGGGTATATCTATTTCATGAAACATAAGTCCGAAACTTTCGAGAAGTTTAAGGAATTTCAATGTGAGGTTGAGAATCAACGTAACAAGAATATTAAATTTCTGCATTCTGATCGTGGAGGTGAATATCTAAGTTACGAGTTTGGTGAGCATTTGAAGAAATGCGAATACTTTCACAATTGACACTTGTAAGAACACCACAGCGTAATGGTGTGTCGAGCGTCATAATCGAACTCTCTTAGATATGGTTCGTTCTATGATGTCACTTCTGATTAGCTATCATTTTGGGGTTATGCATTAGAAAGCGACCGCATTCACTTTAAATAGGGCACCATCTAAATCCATTGAAATGACAAGTATGAATTATGGTTTGGGAAGAAACCTAAATTGTCGTTCCTTAAAGTTTGGGGTTCGAAGCCTATGTTAAGAATTCTGTAGGACAAGCTTGAACCCAAAGCGGAAAAATGCTTCTTCATAGGATACCCAAAGGAAACTATTGGGTATACCTTCTATGATAGATCCGAAGGCAAAATCTTCATTTCCAAGAATGGATCCTTTCTAGAGAAAGAATTTCTCTCGAAGAAGTATGGAAGGAAAGTAGAACTCGACGAGGTTGTCCAACCTTCTCTCGAACTTGCGAGTGGCGCTGACCGGAAGAAGTTCTGTGGCTGCACCAATAAGAGAGGAAGCTAATGATGATGATCATGAAACTTGGTTGTAGTTGCTCTGAGCCTCGCAAGTCAGCGAGAACTTGTACCACTCGATTGGTATGATCCGTTATGAGTGTCATGTTGGTGGACAACACCGATGACCTGCGACATATGAGGAAGCGATGATGAGCTCGATTCCAATAAATGGAAAGAATCCATGAAATCCGAGATTGGATCCATGTACGAAAACCAAGTATGGACTTTGGTGGACTTCTGGATGGCGGAAGGCTCGAGAATAAATGTATTTTCAAGAAGAAAGCAGATGTTGATGGTAATATTCTGTCTATAAAGCTCGACTTGTCACAAAAGGGTTTCGATGATTCAAGGAGTTAACTACGATGAGACTTTCTCACCAGTTCCGAAGCTAAAGTCTGTGAGGATTATGTTAGCAATCGTTGCATATTATGATTATGAGATATGGCAGATGTATGTCAAAACAACGTTCCTCAATGGAGACATTGATGAAGAGTTGTATATGATGCAACCCAAAGGTTTGTCAATCCTAAAGATGCTAACAAGGTATGCAAAGTTCAACGGTCCATATATGGATTGAAGCAAGCATCCCGAAGTTGGAATCAACGTTTTGATAAGGTAATCAAAAGTTTTGGTTTTATACAAACTTATGGAGAAGCTTGTATTTACAAGAAATTGAGTGGGAGCTCTGTAGCATTCTTAATACTATATGTAGATGACATATTGTTGATTGGGAATGATGTAGACCTTCTTAATAGTGTCAAGGAATATTTGAATAATAGTTTTTCAATGAAAGATCTTGGCGAAGCAGCTTACATATTAGGCATAAAGATTTATAGAGATAGATCGAGATGCCAAATATCATTGTCACAAAGTACATATTTGGACAAAGTTCTAAAGAGATTTGGAATGGAAGATAGCAAGAAAGGGTTCTTGCCCATGTTGCCCAATATGACCTTGAGTATAACTCAAAGTCCAACAACGGTAGAAGATAGAGAAAGGATGAGTAAGACTCCCTATGCCTCAGCCATAGGATCTCTAATGTATGCCATGCTATGTACTAGACCCGACATTGCATATGTTGTTAGTTTGACTAGCAGATATCAAAGTGATCCAGGAGTGGATCATTGGACAGCGGTCAAAAATCCTTAAGTACTTGAGAAGAACTAAGATTATGGTTCTTTCTTATGGAGGTGATGAACAACTTGTTGTTAATGGTTACACCGATGCTAGTTGGAACATAGATCCGGATGATTCTAAATCTCAATCTGGATACGTATTTACTTTGAGTGGTGCAGCAGTTAGCTGGAGGAGTGCAAAGCAAAGCGTTGTGGTGAGATCTTCAACTGAATCGGAATACATGGTGCGCCGAGGCTTCACAAGAAGCGATATGGATGAAAGAGTTCATTCTGAGCTCGGTGTGGTTCCAAGTCGCTGGACCCATTGTCTATCTCTTGTGATAACATGGGCCATAGCCAATGTGCAAGAACCAAGGTCACACAAGCTGAAGCATATCAAGCTACGTTTTCACGCTATTCGAAACACGTCCAAGATGGTGACATAAATATTTGCAAAGTACACACGATCTGAATGTGGCTGATCCGTTTACTAAACATCTCCGAGGCAAAACCAAACCATCGTAAGGACTGTTTGATGGGTTTAGCGTCGGTACACATTAAGGAGTGCTCGACAAGTTCCCTAGGTACTCGGTCATGTTAGAAGGCTGCCATGCGAAGATATCACTATTAGCTTTGAGGAACTCGACTAGTGAGATTTCCTATGCGCGTCCTAAGCCTACCCTATGTTCGTCGTCTTGGAGGATCATCTTCCTTCAACGATCTTTTCTTCGTCTCTTAGCGCCTTGAGGCTGTATGCTTGGCTTGACACCTCGTTCTTCATAGCGGGCATCTCGGATGGATCGTTGGTCTTCTTGATCTCCTAGTACTCTGGGCGTGTAGCAACCGGCAAGGTAGCAGATCCTTCGTCGCACTCTCATGCTTTCCTCGGATTTCCCGGATGGTGATGGCGCCCTTTGGACCTAGAAGCTTTATTATATTATAAATGTAACAGGATGAGCCATGAGCGCCAAGTAAGCGGGCCTTTGAAGATGGCATGGTAAGCACTTTTGAGCGGTACCACCTCAAAATAGAGTGGCTCGGTCGGTAATTTTCTTGATTACGAATGTCACGTCTAGAGTAATCTCACCTAGAGAATCCGCCTATCTCCTGGTACAATGCCATGGAAAGTTACCTGTTGTAACTCAAGCTGGATCTCGTGGATCTTCATGCGGTGGAGATTTTTGATGTAGAGGATGTCAATGTTGCTACCACCGTCCATGAGAGTTTTAGAGAACTCATAGACATCAATAAGAGGATTGACGACGGAGGATATTTTCCCGATGATGTGTTCTCCTCGGGTGATGTGAGCGATCAAAGGTGATGGTTACATCCGACCAATCCAGAAATTGTGGAACAACATGAACCGTGGCATTGAGCTCACAAAGAACCGCCTTCTTGGCCTTAGCGGTTGTGATCCAAGGAAGCGGACATATCGTCTTTCTTTGTGGGAAAATGTTTCTTTCCGTCCGACTTGGGTTATGTGACATCCGCTTCTTCCATGTCGGAATCTTCCTTGGGTTCCTTGCCTTTCTCGGAATTTTTCTTTCCTTTTCGTCGCTTGGCTCTATAGCCAACGGATTTTTCTTTTTTGACATCGTCATTAAAATGACACTTGACATTTGTGTGTGCAGCTCCTCCGTTACTATCCAAGTGGTGGACACAGGGATTGTTGGCAATCTCAGCCCATGTATAGGTTTTTCCGGGTTGCTGCTCTCCTCTGCCCTGGATTTGGGAAGTTCTGTGGCCCAGACCCCGGCCGCCTCCGCGCCCTCCTCATCTTTAGGATCCGAATTTTGTGTGAACATCTATGTTGTCCGGAGCCGGTTTATCTTCTGAGGTGTTCTTGCGCTTCTAAGCTTGTTGTTTTGGCTGTTTGTCCGCATTGTGATTGGCCAGAATATTTAGCAACCATTTTGAATCATCATCGCCATCAGCATATTTGTTTACCGTCTCTATCATTTCTCACAAATCTGTGACGTGATAACACTTCAATCTGTGATGCAAAAGTCCGACTGGGAGTCCTGCGATGAAAGCTTCGATCGCATTTTTCTCGTTTACTCATTGACAGGAGTTTTTCGTGTCCATACAGTGTCCGAGGTAATCCCGACAAGTTTCTCCGGGTCTTTGGGTGCAACGTTGCAAGTCTCCGACTATGCAGGGCCTCCTATATGTTCCCTCGAAGTTTGAAAATAACGCACTTCGCATATCATACTAGTTATGAATTGAATTCTTTGGTAGTTCATTGAGCCATGATCGAGCCGTCTTCCTCAGCATAAGCAGGAGATATCGGACTGTGACCGGGCTGTTTCCTCCTTTGGCTATGTAGCAAGCCTGGAAACAGTGCTGGAGCCAAGTATCTGGCCGAGCTGCTTCGTCGTAGGGTTGAATATGTTTGGCAATTACAGAGTCAACTGGAAATTTTTTCTCGTATGCATGGACCAAAGCACTTGGGTCCCACGTACGCATCTTCTTCCTCGTAGTGTCGTGCTTCTATGTTTGACTAATGCGGTGGCGAGCGTCGTTTGGCGAGAGAGATTTGCGCCTTGGAGGCTCGCGGCTTCTGCGCGGCGGAGTCGGATTTCTGCTTCTCCTCTCACCATTGTCGCCTCTGCCCCTGCGGCTTCCATGGCTATGGTAATATCCTTCATGGTCGCTACCTGGGGGCGATGGTGGCCCTGGTGGATTCTTTCCGGCTGGGTTACGCGGTGGTGGAGCCTCATTATGCTGACTCTGATGCTAGTTTCTTCGGGCTGCGTCCCTACTTGATTTAGGACGATGCGGATAATCTCTTCGTCCAACATTACTAGATGATCCTGTTCTCGCTGGCGGCGCACTTCTGGGTCTTCTCCATAGCGTTTGTTTTGTCGATGTGGCCCTGATGGGGAACCATTGCCCTGATGGAATCTTCAGATGCAGCCGGGGTAACTCTTGCCCAGTCACGTGCGGTCCTACGATGATGGCCATTTGATCCAGTCCTTGAATTTTCTTCTTCTCCCTGGGGACGATAGCGTTGATCCATATCCCTACGAGGTCTTTCGTCAGCTCTTTGGTCAGCGCTAGTGTGGCAAAATTCCGACTTTGTGGCCAGCTTGCCACTGAATGATGTGGCCATTTTCTGTTGTTTCAATCCTTTGTCTAACAACATAGCGCTTTCGGACTTGCTCAGGAGGCGGATTATTGGCGAGGATAGCACGGCTGCTGCGGCGTTTTCCAGCGGTGTTGTAGACTCGGATCTTCTCTCAAGTTTTTACATTGAATAGATCTCTGTGGATATCCGGTTCTTATTGGCAAGAACCGGACCTCCTCTTGTCTTTTGGAAGTCGCTTGAAATCTTAGTGATATTTAGCGGGATCCTTTGTCTAACTATTGTTTAATCTCGATGATGCGTGTGGCCTCTTAAAGTAAAAAGAGACGGTGCTTTTCCAGGTCCTCAGCCCTTTTCTCAATCGAGTCCGGAGTAAGATCTGGAGCCGTTGGGATTGGAATTGTGAGAGCATCTCCGTAAATTTCATGTGCACCCTTGGTGACGACGTGTCGATCCACGGGAGGGTCGATCGTCTTGGTATTAATGGGATCTCCATCCCGATTCTCCATCTCGATCTCTTCATCAACTTTTTCTTTGTTGGTTTCCTCGACGTCCGGCTCTGCCGATGTCGGATTCTTGTTCTTCGTCTTCTTCTTTGACCGCCCAGTAACCTTGACGTGCGTACTAGTGGCAAAGACGACTTTCGGTCTAGTACCTGGGGATAAACTTCCGTCGGTACTTTCCATAGTGGTTGGCTTGTGGACCTCGGACGAATCTCTGGTGTCCATGTCATCCTGCGAGGTGTAGCTTTTATCCATGCTATCATATGGACTGGGGGAGTTTTCGGCTCACCTTGCGTTGGTTTGGAGGCGTGCTCTTCTTCGTACTCCTCTATCTCTTTCTCGAAGTCTCAAAGTTCCTGCGACGTTATTGACTCCTAAGGGAAGCTGGGTAAGTCAGCGTTTTTTTCGATTGCATCAAAAACTGAATCGTTCCCAGCTCCAGCATCAAAAGAGTCGGATCCAGAGCTTATGTGGTATAAGAAATAGTGCTTATTCTTGTTCATGTTCAAGAGTGCTTTTTCTCCTACGGCTTCAGTAGGACTGGATCCGTAGCGGATATATTCCTCGTTCGTGTATCCGATCTCGACAAGGAGATCAGATCCGGATTTTCCTGTCACCACTTCTTCCACTACAGGAGTGGGCTGGGTGGGTTCGATTTTTTCCGGGATCTTGAACTCTTTCGCCTCTACGGATAGAGCAGATCCGGATTTTTCTTGCTCCATGGTCATCACCTCACGGGTGGGTTGGGCGGGTTCAGTGAAACCGAGATAAATATCGATCTCGCTGATAGGCATGATCGTGTAGGTTATCATGGGCTTTCTAGCCAGAATCCAAGTCTCGTCGAGAAGAATGAGAGGGACATCACTGGCGTAGACCAAGCGACGCATAGCAATTGTTTCGCCGATTCCTGCACGTGCAGATTCCGCCTAGAATGAAGCTCCAAAAGTCACCCGCCCCATGGTGGGTGCCAACTGTCGTCGGATTGTCTACAAGTACGCCATAGGGGGTCATGACGACATTGAGAAGATGGGGTGTGAGACGTCGGATGTTACGGGAACGGTGAGCACAAGTTTACCAGTTGATCGACTATGATGATCGGATCCTAATCCTACTAGCAACCAAGTAATATATCGCCGAGAGCGGATGTTACAATGAATTACAAGAGAGGTTACTTTGCGAGTTGTGATTGTGGTTATTGCCCTAAAGGCTCCGATAGGGCTGGTTTATATAGTCACCAGGACCTAAGGTTACACGAGAGACCTATCAAGCTACGTTACAGAGTCGGTAACTAGATACATCTTGGACTACAAGTAATACTATAGGCCTAGATCGGTAACTCTTCTAGGCCTTGTCGTAGCTAAAAATGGCTCCTCCTCTTTCTCTAACTGGGCCGCCCATGAAGCAAAGATCTAACCCGTTGGTGGGCCACCCTAGTTAGTGAGTATTGTGGGTACACCCGAAAAGTATATCCCCAACAGTAACAACCACAATCACAACTCGCACAAGCGAACCTCTCTTGTAATCCACTGTAATATCCGGCTCTCGCAGATTATTACTGGATTCCTAGAAGGAGTAGGATACGATCACCACAGTCGGATCTGAACCTGGGTAAACTTGTGTTCACCGTTACCGAAACATTTGACGTATCACACCCCATCTTCTCAACATCGTCAGGACCCCCTATGGCGTACTTGTCGACAATCCGACGACAGATTCCCTGCTCCCCAGTTACTGAAACTATCTGGTTCGTCCCGAGCTAAGTTCCTGCTATTATTTCCTCCCTGGCATCGTTCTACTATCCTTTAGTACATGTTTAAACTTATTATACTAGTTCGATTATAATTTTATTGTTTATATCTGGATCTTTAAAAGATGCAACGCTGACTATTTGTTTTTTCTTTGCTTAGAGCTCAAAAGGGAACACTGAACATGTTGGTTTTCACAGCCTCTTCTAAATTTTCACAAGCACGATGTCAGTGTGTTCATATCTAGTGCTGGTCTATCCTAAGAAACGACATAACTATCCTCTACTGTGTAGTCCATTCGTGGTTTGCGTTCCTGCTCTACAAGTTCTTGCATGATGCCATATAATTTATGTCTCGTTCATTATTATCTACGAAAGTAACTGCATGCCCATTGTGTAGCTAACCACAAATTTTGAGTCACCCAACATCTTTTGCACTCCAGGATATACTACTGCTTCCATATATATTTGTTGAAATGACCTGGCTAGTTTATATTAGCTAAAATTCTAGGAAACACTCTGTTCTATTACTCAATTCATTTGTAGGCACACTTGTGTAATGCTTGCTTGTCCTATTCTACAGGTCCACAAGTAATTTCATTATATTTAATATCTAATGGTTCGTCCTAAGCAGCGACATAGCTATCCTCTGCTGTATATATAGTTCATTCATAGTTTGCATTCTTTCTCTACAAGTTCTCTTATGATGCCTTTATAATTTCTGTGTGTTTCCTAGCTACGACAGTAACTACATGCCCATTGTGTAGCTCATCGCAAATTCTGAGTCACCCAACGTCTCTTGCATTCTAGGATATACTACTGCTTCCATATATATTTGTTGAAATGACCTGGCTAGTTTATATTAGCTGAAATTCTAGGAAACACTCTATTTGATTGCTCAATTCATTTGTATGTTGACTTGTGTAATGCTTGCTTGTCCTATTCTATAGGTTCACAAGAAATGCCATTATATTTCATATCTAATGGTTCCTCCCAAGCAGTGATATAGCTATCCTCTACTGTATATATAGTTCATTCGTAGTTTGCATTCTTGCTCTACAATTTTGTTGGGAATATGCCCTAGAGGCAATCATGTATGATGAGATTTCCCATTGTATTCATAAAGTTATTAAGTAGTCCTTGTATAAACATCTGATGTGTATCATGGAATATGTGATTCAGTTGTGGAACTATGCATTCATGTTGTTTGTACTAAACATCCTTGGTCATTGAGGTTGTCTTTGGACACACAACTTAGACCAATGTGAAAGTTGGCTTGATGACTCGGTTCCACTTGTCATGGGCATGGAGATGCTATTCCAACTTACACAGACTAGGCTAAAGAGTTTAGCGAGTCGGATTGACCCATATTGAGGTACAACGAACTAAGTTGTCATTTGTATATCTCAATCAATGTAATCACGAGACACGAGGTTGTTGCATAGTCCGAGTTGAGGATCACCGACTTAGGTTACATCAAGCGCTGATCCGTGGCGGGCGTTATAAAGGCGGTTGGTCGTGAGAATCAAGCTGCGTGATGTGAATAACCAAGATGGGATTTTGCTCCTCCACTCGGAGATATTCTCTGGGCCCTCTCGTGAGATATGATTCGGAAAGCATGGCCATGCGACTTGGTTAAGTGTTAACCGAGGCGATCGACTAAGAGTTAGTCGGTGAATCACTTATCTCGGATCGAAGAGAGTCGGACTATTTAAGGGATGACATATATTCGCCTATAGTCGACAAGGTATATCGTGAGGCAAAGGGACTCGGGGCGTAAGTCGCATTGGAAAGGCAAGTCGTCATGACTCTTTGGTACTTGGGAGTGATGCGTTACGCTGGGAGCCGATGCCGATTGATCGATTATGAGTCGGACTCTAATCGTGTCCAAGTAACCATGAGCCTTGAGGTCACACACTTAAGGCGGGAGCAAGTTCGGATTGGATCTGAATCGTAATCTGGTTGGGTTGGACCTAAACCAGATTAGGGCTGAGTTAGTGAGTTGGACTCACGGTGACTAGTGTTATATGGGCTTTAGTGAATGGGTCGTGAGCGAGCCCACGTTCACTCCTATATATAGTGGAGCACGATAACCCGAAAGGTTAATCGTTGTTCGGTTAGGTCATTCCATGTGTTGGAAACCCTAGCTCCACAGCGGTCCGGCCGTAACGAACCTAGCGATTCTCATGGCGCTCCTCCTTATGCGTGTGGATACCGGCAGAGGTCTTTGTCGATCGGCACCGGGACGATCGGATCGTGAGGACTGCCTTTGCATCAAGCGGCGCTTCATCGAATCCGCATCCGCGTCTAGTGGTAAACCTCGTGGCCTTCTACCTCGGCTAGATCTTGGGATCACCACGTTAGAGGGGAAAGTTTTGTTTTATCTCTGCGTGGCCCAACAAATTTCTCTTATAATTCCTTTATAATTCCTCTGACGGTTACTACATGCCCATTGTGTAGCTCACCGCAAATTATAGGTCACCCAACGTTTCTTGCATTCCGGGATAACGGCGCTTCCATATATATATATATATGTGTGTGTTAAAATGACCTAGCCACTTATATTTCTTTGAAATTCTAAGAAACATGGATTGTCCATTTCATTGTAGGCACACTTGTCTAATGCTTGCTTGTCCTCTTCTATAGGTTCGCAAGAGGCGTCATTATATTTCTAATTTGGTGCTGGTTCATCCTAAGAAACGACAAACTATCCTCTATTATGTAGTTCATTCGTGGTTTGTGTTCTTGCTCTACAACTTCTCGCATGAGGCCATTATAATTTCTGTCTCGTTTGTTCTTAGCTACAAGTGCTGCATGCTCATTGTGTAGCTCACCGCAAATTTTGAGTCACCCAACGTCTCTTGCATTCCAGGCTATACTACTTCTTCCATATATATTTGTTGAAATGACCTGGCTAGTTTATATTTGCTGAAATTCTAGGACACACTCTGTTTGATTGCTCAATTCATTTGTAGTCACACTTGTATAATGCTTGCTTGTCCTATTCTACAGGTTCACAAGCAATGCCATTATATTTCATATCTAATGGTTCCTCCTAAGCAGCGGTATAGCTATCCTCTACTGTATATATAGTTTATTCATAGTTTGCATTCTTGCTCTACAATTTCTCTTACGATTCTTTTATAATTTCTACAAGGTTATTAGCTACGACAGTAACTACATGCCCATTGTGTAGCTCACCGCAAATTCTGGGTCACCCAACGTCTCTTGCATTCCGGGATAGCGACTACTTCCATATATATTTGATGAAATGACCTGGCCATCTTATATTTGCTAAAATTCTAAGAAACATTACGATTGATTGGTCATTTCATTGTAGGCACGCCATTATATTTCTAATATGGTCTGGTTCATCCCAAAACGACATAACTAATCCTTTCTTTGTGTAGTTCATTCGTGGTTTATGTTCCTTCTGCAAATTCTAGCATGATGTCATTATTCTTTCTCGTTCATTCTTATCTACAAAAGTAGCGCATGCCCATTGTGTAGCTCGGTATAAATTTTGAGTCACCCAATGTCTCTTGCATTCCACGATATACTACTGCTTTCATATATATTTGTTGAAATGACCTGGCTAGTTTATATTTGCTGAAATTCTAGGAAACACTATGTTCTATTTCTCAATTCATTGGTAGGCACACTTGTGGAATGCTTGCTTGTCCTGTTCTACAAGTTCACAAGTAATGCCATTATATTTCATATCTAATGGTTTGTCCTAAGCAGCGACAAAGTTATCCTCTATATATAGTTCATTTGTGGTTTGCATTCTTGCTCTACAAGTTCTCTTATGACGCCATTATAATTTATATTCGGTTCCTAGCCACGGTAACTCCATGCCTATTGTGTAGCTCATCACAAATTCGGGGTCATAACGTCTCTTGCATTCGGGATAAGCGAACTCTTCCATATATATTTGTTGAAATGACACAGCTAGTTTATATTTGCTGAAATTCTAAGAAACACTTTGATTGATTGCTCATTTCATTGTAGGCACAATTGTCTAATGCTTGCTTGTCCTCCTCTGATTAGCCGGAGACACCATTATATTTCTAATATGGTCTGGTTCATCCTCAAACAACGGCATAACTATCCTATACTATGTAGTTCATTCGTGGTTTGCATTCACCTCTGCAAGTTACGGTATGATCGATTATAATTTCTATCTGGCTCATTCTTAGGTACGATAGTAAATACATGCCATTGTGTAGCTCACCTCAAATTCTGAGTCAACCAACGTCTCTTGCTTTCCAGAACCAACATCTCTTGCTTTCTAGGATATACAACTCCTTTCATATATATTTGTTAAAATAACCTGGCTAGTTTATATTTTCTAAAATTATAAGAAACACTTTGTTTTACTGCTCATTTCATTGTAGGCACACTTCCACGATGCTTATGTCACTGTTCTCTGAGTTCTGGCACGCCATTATATTTCGTATTTGGTTCTGGTTCGTCGTAAGCAACGACCTAATTCATGCCCTACTGTATAGTTCATTTGTGGTTTGCATTCCTGTTTTACAAGTTCTCACATGATCTTTGTTATAATTTACATCTCGTTCATTCTTATCTCTGACGATAGCGCATGCCATTATGCATTTTATTCTTACGGTTTATTCTTCTATATATATTTGTTGAAATGAACTGACTAGTTTGTATTTTCTGAAATTCTAAGCCACACACATTGTTATGTTTCTCGTTTCTGGTAGGCACACTTGTCTAATGCTTGCTTGTCTGTTTGTTTGACGTGATGGTCAATATATTTGAACAATTGACCAATAGTAAACTCTAGTTCATAGCTCCTGTCATATTAGTTAAATGAGTAGTTTGCCTTGTTTGACGTATTAACTTGTTATTACTTAGTTTAAGACTACAATTATTGCTATCACCACCAAGGAGGGGGCTGCAAGATCATATCTCAAGTTTGTTTTCCAATGTAGATGTCACACTAAAAAGGGAGATGGAGGTGATAGATGGAGAAAGCAAATTGAGGGCTGCTATCAACTCGATTGTCCACTAAAATGCCAATTTTTCTTTCCCTTGAGTTGATAATATGTAATAATTTTAAGTAGTTTGCATTTGATGTAATATATAAACTAATTGTATAGGTCATGTAGGCATTTAGTTGATGTCGTCCACACATAGCGGTAGGAGGTACCATACCTGTGCTAGCCAGGTCGATTAGGGTACAATATCGTGCTATGTATTTGCCCATCTTGTACTAGGCCGACGATGAACAGTAAAAATGCTCACAAGTGGTAGAACTTTTATGGTGTCAAAATGGGCTCCAGAAATGCAGAAATTGTAAAAGGAACGGGGCCGACCCAGATGGGAGATTAATGTGATAGCTTGTTTGTAATAGCGGCATGTCGTAATAGTGGTAGGCGAAGCGATGATGAAGAAATAACGTGAACGAAGTAATAGCTCTAAACAGTAACATGTCGAAACAGTAATGGCCCGAGAAAGTAAAAGGCCAAGCGATGTGGGTCGAGATAGTATGACCAAATAGTAACTCTCGAAGCGATAAGGGCTAGAATAGTAGCAGGCCTGGCCAGGAAAAAGGCCAGGATCGTACTAAGCGAATAATGTAACTGAGTTTGCACTGCCCGGAACAATAATAGGTCAAGGAACTCACCAGGTTAAAACAGAAACGAGCCAGAACACGGGCCAAACATTTACAGGCCTGAACCATACGGCCCCAAGTATATGGGCCCGGCTCGAACATTAAATGGACAAAACAGTAATAGGCCCGAATATTTGTGGGACGCACAAACGTGCAAATTTCAAGTAGTGCGTGTGGAAGCGATACGGGCGATAAGTTCTGGGCCGACCATGGATGCACCAGTGGGCCCATTTGTAACAGTGCATATCAAAATAGTGATGGGCCACGATCCTGTTGTGCTTCCTTAATGGTACGGCCCACTTATTAATTAGCAGGCCTTGACTAGGCCTGTCTTCTATCACGGTTTGATTGATAGTTAACGGTGTTAACTTGACATTAATGCCGCTCTCCACGTGGCAGTTTGCATGACATCGGCGATCAGCGGCGAAGAACACATCTGACGGGCGACTTTTTATGGCTCAAAGTGCGATCGCCATGGTAAAAAACCCGTGGTAGATTCATTTGTGACCGGATTTTACCATGAAGGGCATCCGTTGTAGAAGACTCTTGACCATAAAATGGGCCTTCAACCACAAAAATAGTCATTGTAAAGGACATTTTTCTTGTAGTGACTACAATATAGTGATATATGCCTATTTGCTCTTTGCACATTCGCTCTTTTTCTTCCTTTTCTATATATATTTGTGCTCACACTTTTGTTTAAGTGATGTGCAAAGGAGCTAGCCATATATTCCACTTCATGTAGGAATTTCAAAGTTTAACGATCTCAATTATCAAATTCCAAATATATATAGCATCTTTATAACTTGAGTATTCTACTTCAAACTTTTTCACACTCTGTTTGATAGAACTTATAATTTCTCATTTGTTCAAGGTTATTCTTTTTCATCTTTAATTAATTATATAATTTCTCCTCTTTGTAAATAAAACCATTGACCTACAACATATTGAACAAATTATCTTTATATATTCCATTAATACCAATGGTGTGCAATACTCCTATTGCTATCATCAAGTGCAAGTAAAATCATACTCAAGCCATTCATATATCCAATGAGACAAAATAAAACACAATAATGCTCCATATATTATAATAAACTCAGAATTTCATAAATAGGATCAACTATTCCTGAAGGGAATCCTAATGATGCAATCTTTATTTCTAAACTCGAACTAATACGAAAGTAAAAGTAATAAACCTATAAGATTGATTACAAGGTTATAGAGATCTCCCGAAGCTTGGAATCAAGCCAGGTGGGATCAAATAACTCCTTTCTGGTACCTATTCCTCCTCCTAGGTAGGAAGAGCATTGTCTTCCTCTCCTGGGTTGCTAACTTTATCCATGCTTGCGAGGCGGATGCTGAGCTTGGCCATGTCATATTGAAGCTTCAAAATTTTCCTCTAAAGGAATTTCTTCTCAACTGTTAACTCAAAAACAGTTTTAATCAAGAAACCATCTCTACCAACGATGTCATTGACCTTTTTCTCAAGGTATTTCCTCATCATCCAGTAGGAGTCAATTCCTTCTCCAATAGTTTCAACACATGCCTTTGAAGATTTTTCCAATTGATAGATCTTATCAAGAATATCATCTTTCCGCACCTTCTTGGGTTTAAGAGGTGGCGGACTAAGAGGAAGTTTATAATAAGATCCTATGTTTTGTGGTAAGGATTAGGGAGATACTCATCCTTGATCTTTCCTGATCGCTTGCCTCAACATTTCCATCCTTTAGAACATGTTGTCCCAATTTGGGAGGGCTTGATCTTTGAGATAGATGGCGATGATGCTTATTTTGGTTCAACCTCCTCGATCCTCTTCACGGGCTTCTCTTCCTTACGCTTTGAAATCTTGTTGACATGGACAAGATGCATGGCTTGGTGCACGGATGTTGTTAGAAGGGTGTGTATGGAGATGGCGAAGGTTTTTCGAGGCTGGAGGTTGTAGCTCTGAAAACTTAATAAAAAGGTTAGATGAAACCGTCTTTAAAAGAGGAGGTCAAAATCCTAGTTCTGGGATTAACAAGCAACTATCTGGTCTGAATCATATAGATCCCACTATATAGTTGCAAACTGACTATAGATTTTTATCCAAAGCGGTACTAACTATATGGCGGAATATTTTCCGCCATATAGTTGGTCGATTAAACTATCTGTATCTGGTATAAAAATTTGGTGATGTGGTGAATAACTAAGCGACCACAACTATACGGTTGGAAATTTATTTCCCCTGTATAGTTAGTCGATTAAATGACGATATACATCAAATTTATACATTTACATGACACCCGGTTACGATAAGACCTTGGCCTCTATGTGACATGCCAATCCTGGATCGGTTCATTGGCCCACAATAGAGTAAGATAGATAATCATAGCAAATAACCGTGTATCATGATCTACAAGATCCAGTACCATTATTACAATGTAAAGGCTTAGCATAAAGCTAGCTCAAATTGTTCGTAGCAACAAAACGAGTAAATCCTCCAATCTTCAAATTGCCCACAAGTGAACAAGTGCCGAGTGGAGTACCGTGGCCTATAACGATCAATCGAATCGGAATAACTGCGCATAAAACGCAACAGCCCGAAGGGTCAATACATGGAATGTATGGCAAGTAGAGCTAGTAAAGGAGACAATAGTACTAACAACTACATGCATATTTGGCAAGTGGAGCGTATGCGGCTTGTATTTGCAAATAACTTTGTCCTACTTTCATAAACAGTTTTGAATTTTCTTTGAAAAGATCCCAATTAAGTTAACCTAACAATATTAAAACAATTATGAAATTAGAATGAGCGAGAAACATGTCATGGAATCAATATCTAGCAACTCAGATGTCCATAACCGGGGACACGGCTAATCGATTAGATTATACACTCTGCTTGGGCTAGTACACTTTACCCATGTGACTTGGCAGCCCCATTTCGTACCATCACTCTCATTTTGGGTGACGATAGGAGAAGACCAAGAAGAGCATTAGGAAGTAGCTCCTCAATCCCGACGCGCACCGGTCCAACCTACCAAAATTCTACATCTCTGGATACGCGGGTTCGAGTTACCACAACCTACTAAGTCCAACCAACCGCCCATTTCATTATTGGCACATGGTTGTACACGTAAGCTACACAATAAAGAATCCAATCAATTTCTCTTGATACCTGGGTGCCTTTCCAATGAAACCACCAAAAATTATCAATACCATCACACCCAGGGATTCATTGATTAAGTTGTTTTAGTTTTCACAAACCAATACTTTGAGAAAACAAGTATCAATGATGTAACCCAGCCCTCGTTCAACATAGCATGGCTAAGCACATCTACAACGGTGGTTCATCTACAAGGAAAGCCCTACCACATAATAGGACATAGCATAGCGATAGTATCATCCTACACATGCATCTACAAAATACCGACAATGCATAGAAAATAGTAGGGCGATATCATGAACAAAGTAGCATCTACTTGCCTTGGTTGTAGCGATCGGAAGAACAATCCACACACGAGCAAGGGTTGCACTCCACACAATCTCTGAGAACACAATTGAATTCATAAACAAACAATTCACAAACATATGCAACAAAGATGATGCATGAATGCAAGAACGGCAAGCGAATTGGTGCTACAGCTGCACCACAATAATATTAATTCATATTACTACCGAATACATGCATGGAAAAACAGATTTGGCGCAAGGGAAACTATTAACCAAAAGTAGTGATCACTACTAGAGCTAGAACTTAAATAATTCACTACAGGTAGTAGACAGGTTGTAAAATCTTGGAAAAATTCTACCGCAGAGGCATCGCTGATAAGAAACAGTACCAATTGGAATTACTCAAAAAGGAGTTATAAAACATCCCGAGTAATTAAAACACTGCAGAAAGCCATTAGACAAATACTGCAGAATTTTTAACTGTAAGCCTATCTTTTTATTTCACGATGAGATTCCCCTCGTTCATACGAGTTCAGGGACATATCATACGCGATTTTTGGAGCTACGAAACTTTTACTACAAATTTATTACTCTGAAAAGGCCATTAACTCATTTGATTAAACTGTACTAAACCTGCGGTAAAAGTCTGAACCAAAGGTACAGTGAGATTCTACACGACTCACTGAACTCGTGCATATTTTATTTGCAATTTTTGGCCAAGCGGTTTAATTTCTCGCATTTACTAGATTCTACGAAATCGCCAACTAATAGGATTAACGAAATTGACCCAATCAAGCGTAATCGATGTTGGTATTAGGCGTCGACCAGTCAACGTCTGAGGCGTCGACTAGTCAACGTCGAGTCTTGACCAGTCAACGAACTATCTAAGCCGCGATCCGAGATCGGCGGTGGGCTGTCTTACCGAAGCAATCGAAACAAACTCCGGCGAGCTCCGGACGGCGGCGACGGTCGGTTCCGGCATCGTGGTTCTACCTGCACATACACACACGGTCAACTACGGCTCCCGGAACAATAAACACGCGCGCGTATGCGGCGATCTGCAGGGCGCAGATGGCGGCGGCGGATGGAGACGCGGAGCACGGGAACGGAAAGAGGAGATCGAGGCGAACCCGGCAACAGACGCGGCGATGGCCGGCGACGGTCGGAGGCGGCGGCGCCAAGGAGATCGATCGCGCGGGCAGGGGTGTGGGGCAATGCGGGCACGAAAAACGAGGTAGGTGGCCCCACTTGAATAGTATCCTGCGCGAAAAAAAACTAAAAAGAAACGGTCCAGATTTGACTCCGATTCAGAGATCGGTCCGGATTTTCGGACCGTTTTCCGGCGGTTTACTAAAACGTCCGAGTCTTTTGCATACGAACTCCGATTGGAGCGATTTTCGCGCCTACGGGTTCAGATCGTCAAGTTTGTCTGGCTTCGAACCTACAGGGGTGGTTGTTGCAAGTCTTACTAGAGCTCCCCGTAGTAAACTTGGGGCGAAACAAAATAGGGTTTTGACGATGGCGCTTCGCCGAACCTTTCTACTCGACGGTTTTGCATAGAAAGATATGATGCAATGCTATGAATGATATGCAAGACCAAATATAAAATTTGGGATGTGACAAGACTAACCCCCTTAAGATGAATCTCGTCCTCGAGATTCGGCGCGGCTAGCAAATAGGTGTGGGTAGTCCTCTCGGATGTCATCCTCACGCTCCCAAGTGGCTTCCTCTTCGGTGTGGTGGCTCCACTGTACTTTGCAAAACTTGATTGTCTTGGTACAGGTAGTCCTTTCTGCTGTCTCCAGAATCTTGACCGGTTTCTCCTCATAGGTCAAATCATTCTCCAGCTGAACCTCCTCTAGCGGTACAATGTCTCTCAATGGTGTATCGACCATCTCCGGATGGCACTTCTTCAGCTGGGATACGTGGAACACATTGTGAACAGCAGACAGAGCCTCTGGCAGCTCCAACTGATAAGCAACCTCTCCTTTGCGTGCTAAGACTCGATACGGTCCAATAAATCGAGGTGCCAGCTTACCCTTAATTCCAAATCTCTTGATTCCACGAAGCGGCGATACTCTGAGGTATGCTCTATCACCTATCTCGTACACCACTTCCTTGCGCTTGGCGTCAACGTAGCTCTTCTGCCTAGATTGTGCCACCTTCAGTCTGTCTCTAATCAAGGCGACCTTCTCCTCAGCGTCCTTGATCAAATCAGGTCCAAACAACTGACGTTCTCCTACTCCATCCCATAGCAATGGTGTTCGGCACCGTTTTCCATATAACACATCGAACGGTGACGTCCTGATGCTGGTTTGATAGCTATTGTTTTAGGAAAACTCCGCATACGGCAAATTCTCATCCCAACTAGAACCATGATCCAAGGCGCAAGCTCTTAGCATGTCCTCCAAAATCTGATTCACCCTCTCGGTCTGTCCATCGGTCTGTGGGTGAAATGCTGTGCTAAACTCCAATCTAGTACCAAGTGACTCGTGTAGCTGGCGCCAGAAGTGTGAGGTAAATTGGGTGCCTCTATCAGATATGATACTCTTGGGAACTCCATGTAGGCACACAATTCTGTCCATGTAAATCTTGGCCAACTTTGCACTCGTATAAGTCGTCTTCCTTTGGTATAAAGTGGGCTACCTTGGTCAAATGGTGACCACTACCCAAATAGAGTCATATCCTGACCTGGTCCGGCAACAATCCTGTGATAAAGTCCATTCTCACTCTATCCCATTTCCAATCCGTCACGGGCAAAGGCTGTAGCAGTACTTCTGGTTTCTGGTGTTCCGCCTTCACTCGGCTACATACATCACATAGGGCGATATGCTCTGCGATGTCTCCTTTCATGTTGTTCCACGAATCATCCTTTAGGTCCATATACATCTTCGTATTGCGGATGTATGGAATACTGGAGTCATGAGCTTCCTGCATAATCAACTTCCTTAACTCCGGACCGTTGGGCACACACAAACGATCTCCATACCACAAGGTACCTTGCTCATCCTCGCGGAATTCCCTTGCTCGACCTTCCTTCATATTTTCCTTAACTTCATCTATCTCCTTGTCTCCCACTTGAGCCTTCTTGATTCTGTCTTGAAGCGTTGGTTGGACCTCCATTGTAGCCAAGTATCCTTCAGATACTACCTCCAGTCTAAGGTCCTTGAATTGCTTGCACAAATCCTCAGGCAATTCACCAATTGTCAATCCATTGGCATAAACCTTCCGGCTCAGAGCATCATCTACTACATTGGCCTTTCCTGGGTTGTATTGTAGATTCATATCATAGTCCTTGATAAGTTCCAACCATCTCCTTTGTCTCATGTTCGGTTCATACGTGTAAATATGTACTTGAGCTCTTGTGGTGGTGTACACATCACAGTGTTTTCCCATTAAGTAATGCCTCCATACCTTGAGCGCATGAACCACTGATGCTAACTCCAAGTCGTGTGTGGGGTAATTCCGCTCATGGTGCTTGAGTTGTCGCGAGGCATATGACACTACTCTCCCATCTTGCATCAGCACACTACCAAGTCCCTGTCGTGAAGCATCACAGTACACTTGGAAATCCTTCTGAAGATCTGGTAAACACAGAACAGGTGCAGTCACTAGTCGACGTTTCAGTTCCTGAAAGCTGGCTTCACATACGTCCGACCATTCAAACTTCCTCTCCTTCTTCAGAAGTTCAGTCATCGTCTTAGCAATCTTGGAAAAGTTTTCTATGAACCTCCTGTAATATCCAGCAAGTCCCAAAAAGCTTCGAATCTCTCCCGCATTATTGGGTGCTTCCCACTCTGTTACTGCAGTCACTTTGTTTGGATCAACAGCAATTCCTTCTCCTGACACTACGTGTCCAAGAAACCCAACAGTGTTAAGCCAGAATTCACACTTACTAAATTTGGCATACAGCTTGTGTTCCCTCAGCTTCTCCATAATCATTCTCAGATGTTTCTCATGCTCAGCATCATCCTTGGAATATATCAGTATGTCATCAATAAACACCACCACGAACTTGTCCAAATACTCCATAAATACCTTGTTCATCATGGTCATGAAGTATGCCGGGGCATTTGTTAGTCCAAAAGACATAACTGTATACTCATATAAACCATACCTAGTGGTGAAGGCGGTTTTTGGTACATCCTCCTCTCGGATCTTCAATTGGAAATAGCCTGATCGCAGATCAATCTTGCTGAACACCTTTGATCCTTCCAGTTGGTCAAACAAGTCATTTATGTTCGGCAGAGGGTACTTGTTCTTAATGGTTACTTCATTCAGCGAGCGATAGTCTACCACTAATCTCTTGGTGATGTCTTTCTTCTCCACAAATAGAACAGGTGCTCCCCATGACGACGCACTAGGCTGAATGAATCCCTTTTCAGATTGTTCCTTCAACTGTTTCTTCAATTCCTTCAGCTCATCGACATCCATCTTATATGGTTTCTTTGCTATTGGTCCTGTTCCCGGCATCAGGTCGATAAGAAACTCTACATCTCTGTCAGGTGGCATCCCTGGCAGCTCTTCCGGAAACACGTCAGGGTAATCGCTAATCACTGGCACAGTATCCATGCTAACACCCTTAAGAGAATTCAACTTACATCTTCCTGGTCGTGCAGCCGACTTGAATCTAATCCTCTTACCATCCGGGTTTTGAGTGAAACATTTCATGCACAATCTATGTGTCCCCATGCATAGACATCCAATCCATACCCATAATGACATCTAATCCCTGTGAATCCAACACTACTAGATGTGCGATGAAGTTGTGTGTTCCAATCCTCACAGTAAAGTCGCGGCATCCCGCACTAGCTATCATATCTCCTCTAGGTGAACTCACTCTAATAGACCTTTTCATAAACGCAGTAGGTAACTTATACTTATCCACAAATGCCCTTGATATGAATGAATGCGATGCACCAGTATCGAAAAGTATAAGTGCAGGGTAAGTGTTGATTGGGAACTTACCAATCACAAGGTCAGGCTCATCTGGAATCTCCTCCACATTCATGTGGTTCACTGTGGCCTTCTCACCGTTGGTTGGCTTCAGTCCTTTCCTCTCCGGACAGTTGTCAGAATAGTGTCCCTTCTGCTTGCACTTGAAGCACGTCACCTCACTCAGATCCTTCTTCACGAAGTTGCGATCACGGTTGCGGTCATGTCCACCGTGTCCTCCAGAGTGGTGAGAGTGTCCTCCCTTGTGGTTGTGGTGGCTGCTCCTATGGTTGTCATGACGATGTCCATCGCGGTCATGGCTCCCATGGTCACTTCCTCCATGCTTGGAGTATCCATCATATGAAGTGCGAGACTTGTGGTGTGAACCAGAGTGATGAGTATTGCTCTTTCTCTTGCGGTTCTCCACCTGCTTGTGCTTCCCTTCCAAGATCCTAGCCTTGTCCATGACCTCCTGGAAAGTGGGGCAATAAACCACCGATAGCTGTCGAAGCTCACGACGCCATCCAGAATCTCTCCTCCTTTTGGCATCTGTCAACATCCTCGGTGCATAACGGGACAGGTTGTTGAACTCCTCAATGTACTCGGCCACGGTGCGGTTGGTTTGGCGCAAGTTGCGGAACTCCTTCCTCTTCAGGATCAGAACTCCTGAAGACACGTGGTTGGTCCTAAAACCATCCTCAAACATAGCCCAAGTCACGGTATCCGGGTGGGTGATTTGAAATGTGTCCCACCAAGAAGCGGTGGTCCCTCCAGTGGGTGAGCGGAAAACCTCACCTTCTCAGCATCGTGCATCCGGCGGTCACTAGATCCTTGTTGGCTGAACGCAACCATCGAGAGCAACCATTGGTTCCGTTGCGAGAGAACTTAGCTGGCCTTAACCTCGAAATCTGGTGAGAGCATCTCCCCGAGGCTGATTGTTTCCATTGTTGTTGTTCTGGTTTGCCATGAACTGAGTCGTCACTTGGGTCAGCTGTGCCGAGCTGCCATGAGCTGCTCCATCTCGGTGGGTTGGCGGCGGGAGGCATCTGCGGTTCAGCATAGGTAAGTGTAGAAAGAATCAACTACGACAATAGGATTCTACCCATGCATATGCTTAATCAACAACAAACAATAGCAGACAATCACAAGCAAGCAACACATCAACAAACAAGCGATCCAGCAACATCCCAGGTGTTATCCTAGCAGTATATAACTACTGAAATAGTTTTGCAAGAGTTGGCAATGGTTAACTAAACAATAGATCAACTAATCAACAAAAGCAATTCTGCCAGAACAGTCCAGCAGCTTTCACGAATTTTCCGCCTGACTTAAACTCGTCAGAAAAATTAGAAAATTTTTGTGCATATGGAAAAGAGAGTTTCGCATCAGCCCAATTATTTTCAGATTTTTCCGAGTTACCAGAAAAATATGAAAAATCTCGCAGTACTGCTGTATCTGCAGAAAAACTGCAGCGAAAAACACACAGATAGTAACCAAATTGCCATAACTCTTTCATTAAAATTCGCATAAATAAATTCTGGGATATTGGAGTACACAAATAAGCAACTAAACACTTTTAATCTAACACGAACTAAGCTTCACAATGATCGAGACTAATCCTAACGAATTTGCCTAACGTGGACTAACAGGTGGACTTCTATCTACTTCTTGAAGAGATTGAGGTAGGTCCTTGCGGTCATGCGTTGGCGCTTCGGCTCGCGGTACAACCATGGAGGCAGAGTGTACACCTCTCCTGAACCATCAGTTGAGACTTCAAACTCCACCTCTTCTGGATCCTCCTCTTCTTCTTCATCCTCAGCTGCTACCTTGAGCTTCATCTCCTCCACCATCATCGTCTCCATCATCATCATCCTCGTCCTCATCATCATCATCGTCTCCACTGTCATCATCATCACCATTGTTGCCATCATCTCCATTGTCATCATCAGAGGGTGGATTCAGCTGTGCTTGGAGAGCGGCAATCTGGGTTGTCATAGCTTCAATGGTGCGGTCCCTTTCTGGACGGTCCCTTGCAACTGTTGTATGCTCTGGGTATTCTCTTGCAGTGCCATGAAGATGGGCTATGGTCTCATCTCGCTATCGACAGTCTCCGAACTCCCACGGCTTCATGCAAAGTGTCAATCTCCTGTCCTTGGACCACCATTCCATTGCTAGTAAAGTCTGCTATCTCCTTCAACATCCTCACCTTCTCTCGAGCTCCATTCTCCTCTCCATGTCCTCTATGTGCCTCCGACGGGCGGCATGTTGTTCTGTCGCCGGGGTAACCACAATGTTCCCATCTTCATCACGCCTTCCATAATCACGGTAGGGTGAATCTGCAGCAGCGGTGTCGGACATAGTAACTTTGGCGAGACAGGCTTCATGTACAGCCAAGTTGATTCCAAGTCCCGATTCAGATATCTTGGTGTAGACCAAGTGTGCGGGTTTGGCAAGGCGGCATCTCTGAATATGAAGGTAGTGATCTCCCATGCATCCTCTCCATATCCATAGGTGTACAGCCTTCTTCCCTTGAACATAGGCAGTGGCAATCCCAATGACTGAGAGAGTTGAGCTAACTGCCTTGCAAAGGGCCTTGGTGACTCCATGGTAACATACTCAGTCCTGACGTCTCCCATCTATCAAGTAAAAGAGGAAAGTGTGAGAATAGCATATGGTAAGAATATACGAGGGTGAAAGGCATAAGAGTAAACACAGTGTTAATATAGGCTTAATAATTCTATGGCTTCCTAATCCAATCCTAGGTCACGATCCTACAGTCGACACACGGGCTCTGATACCATCCTGTGACACCCCGGTTCTGATAAGACCGTGGCCTCTATGTGACATGCCAATCCCTGGATCGGTTCATTGGCCCATAATAGAGTAAGATAGATAATCATAGCAAATAACCGTGTATCATGATCTACAAGATCCAGAGTACCATTATTACAATGTAAAGGCTTAGCATAAAGCTAGCTCAAATTGTTCAGGTAGCAACAAAAGCGAGTAAATCCTCCAATCTTCAAATTGCCCACAAGTGAACAAGTGCCGAGTGGAGTACCGTGGCCTATAACGATCAATCAGAATCGGAATAACCTGCAGCATAAAACGCAACAGCCTCAAGGGTCAATACATGGAATGTATGGCAAGTAGAGCTAGTAAAGGAGACAATAGTACTAACAACTACATGCATATTTGGCAAGTGGAGCTGTCCGCTTGCATTTGCAAATAACTTTGTCCTACTTTCATAAACAGTTTTGAATTTTCTTTGAAAAGATCCCAATTAAGTTAACCCAACAATATTAAAACAATTATGAAATTAGAATGAGCGAGAAACATGTCATGGAATCAATATCTAGCAACTAGATGTCCATAACCGGGGACACGGCTAATCGATTAGATTATACACTCTGCAGAGGCTAGTACACTTTACCCATGTGACTTGGCCAGCCCAGCTCGTACCATCACTCTCATTTTGGGTGACGATAGGGAGAAGACCAAGAAGAGACTGTTCGGGAAGTAGCTCCTCAATCCCGACGCGCACCGGTCCAACCTACCAAAATTCTACATCTCTGGATATGCGGGTTCGAGTTACCACAACCTACTAAGTCCAACCAACCGCCCATTTCATTATTGGCACATGGTTGTACACGTAAGCTACACAATAAAGAAGCCAATAAATTTCTCTTGATACCTGGGTGCCTTTCCGCAATGAAACCACCAAAATTTATCAATACCATCACACCCAGGGGATTCATTGATTAAGTTGTTTTACTTTCACAAACCAATACTTTGAGAAAACAAGTATCAATGATGTAACCCAGCCCTCGTTCAACATAGCATGGCTAAGCACATCTACAACGATGGTTCATCTACAAGGAAAGCCCTACCACATAATAGGACATAGCATAGCGATAGTATCATCCTACACATGCATCTACAAAATACACGAAAATGCATAGAAAATAGTAGGACGATATCATGAACAAAGTAGCATCTACTTTCCTTGGTTGTAGCGGTCGGAAGAACAATCCACACACGAGCAAGGGTTGCACTCCACACAATCTACACGACACAATTGCATTCATAAACAAACAATTCACAAACATATGCAACAAAGATGATGCATGAATGCAAGAACGGCAAGAGAATTGGTGCTACAGCTGCACCACAATAATACTAATTCATATTACTACCGAATAAATGCATGGAAAAACAGATTTGGCGCAAGGGAAACTATTAACCAAAAGTAGTGATCACTACTAGAGCTAGAACTTAAATAATTTACTACAGGTAGTAGACAGGTTGTAAAATCTTGGAAAAATTCTACCGCAGAGGCATCGCTGATAAGAAACAGTACCAATTGGAATTACTCAAAAAGGAGTTATAAAACATCCCGAGTAATTAAAACACTGCAGAAAGCCATTAGACAAATACTGCAGAAGTTTTTACTGTAAGCCTATCTTTTTATTTCACGATGAGATTCCCCTCGTTCATACGAGTTCAGGGACATATCATACGTGATTTTTGGAGCTACGAAACTTTTACTACGAATTTATTACTACGAAAAGGCCATTAACTCATTTGATTAAACTGTACTAAACCTTACGGTAAAAGTCTGAACCAAAGGTACAGCGATATTCTACACGACTCACTGAACTCGTGCATATTTTATTTTCAATTTTTGGTCAAGCGGTTTAATTTCTACGCAATTTACAAGATTCTACGAAATCTGCCAACTAATAGGATTAACGAAATTGACCCATCAAGCGGTTCGATGACTGGCCGATCGGGCGTCTAACCAGTCAACGTCTGGGGCGTCTGACTAGTCAACGTCTGAGTGCTGACCAGTCAACGAACGATCTAAGCCGCTGATCGAGATCGACGGTGCTGTCTTACCGAGCAATTGCGAAAGCGAACTCCGGCGAGCTCCGGACGGCGGCGACGATTCGGCGTCGTGGTTCTACCTGCGTACACACGGTCAACTACGGCTCCGGAACAATAACAGCGTCAGACGTCTGGGCGATCTGCAGGGCGCAGATGGCGGCGGCGGATGGAGAAGCGGAGCACGGGAACAAAATGAGGAGATCGAGGCGAACCCGGCAACAGACGCGGCGATGGTCGGCGACGGTCGGAGGCGGCGGCGCGCGGCGCGGAAGGCGGCGACGGCAGACGTGCTCGCGCCTGGGAGTAATGGCGGCGCCAGGGAGATCGATCGCGCGGGCAGGGGTGTGGGGCAATGCGGGCACGAAAAACGAGGTAGGTGGCCCCACTTAAATAGTATCCTGCGCGGAAAAAAAAACTAAAAAGAAACGGTCCAGATTTGACTCCGATTCGGAGATCGGTCCGGATTTTCGGACCGTTTTCCGGCGGTTTACTAAAACGTCCGAGTCTTTTGCATACGAACTCCGATTGGAGCGATTTTCGCGCCTACGGGTTCAGATTCGTCGAGGAACAACCTTCAGTCGAAGTTTGTGCGAAAACTCGAACCTACAGGGGTGGTTGTTGCAAGTCTTACTAGAGCTCCCCGTAGTAAACTTGGGGCGAAACAAAATAGGGTTTTGACGATGGCGCTTCGCCGAACCTTTCTACTCGACGGTTTTGCATAGAAAGATATGATGCAATGCTATGAATGATATGCAAGACCAAATCTAAAATTTGGGATGTGACAGTTTCTTTGGGAATTCTTTATTAGTCTGAAACTTAATGAAATACCAATTTTTTACAGAAAAATGACAACTTAAATTTTGACCAACATTACATTCATTGAACAAGATTTTTATCATGAAAAAATTTCTTTTATTTCAAAAGAGCTTCATGTGTTCCTTTATTCAATCTCAAAATTAGCTAAAACTTACTTAGAAAATTTAAAAAATACTTGTCCCTTTATTTCACATTGGTTTCCTCCCATGAAGCGCTCTTTTATGGTCTATAGCTTGACCGTAGTGTTGCTCAATTCGTTTTTATCTTGTCCTTCTTGCAGTTACCATTCCTTCCATATTTTTGCTCAATCAACTCTTCTGGAGTAATTATTCGAAAGGTGATTGCACTTATATCTTCTTTTGCACGGTAATTCTACAAGCGTTGTCCATTCACTATACGTGAAAGAGAGGGTGTTTTCCACTGGAGCTTCACTACTCCCGATGCATAAGATTCTTCAACAATATAGGGGCCTTCCCACTTTGATCTGAGCTTTTCTGGGAACAACTTAAGGCGAGAGTTATAAAGCAAAATTTTATCTCCATTTTTAAAGACTTTATCTTCTATTTTTATATCATGCCATCCTTTTACTTTTTCCTTAAACAATCTAGCATTCTAATAATCCTCACTCCTAAACTCATCTAAAGCATGTATATCTAATAAAAGTTTTCTCCTGCTGCTTTAAGATCATAGTTTAAGCTCTTGATTGCCCAAAAGGCTCTATATTCCAATTCTAAAGGTAGATGGCACGCCTTACCGTATACCATTTTATATGGTGTCATACCCATCTGATTTTTAAATGCAGTTCGGTAGGCCCAGAGAATGTCATTTAGCTTGTATGACCAATCTTTTCTTGATTTATTGACTGTCCTCTCGAGTATGGTCTTCAGTTCTCTATTAGAGGGTTCCACTTGACCACTCGTTTGAGGATTATTGTAACATCCATAAAATCATGTTTCAAACTCATGCATATCATCCATGCATCCATGATCATATAGAGTTCATTTCAAACAAATCAATTCAAAAACAGGAGCATATGAGCTCATTATTTTATGTGATCAGTTTTTAAAACAAATACAAATCTCCATTGTGAGATAGGTGTTCAGTGAACCAAACCTTGTGTCTTATTGCTTTCAGAGTGTATTGCTAGATTGCTAAGATTTAAACCCTAAGTTTCAAAGCAAATATAATTTGAAAACCAATTTCAAAACCTATATAAAACCAGTGCTATGTCACTGCTTATTTTATTTTATTCCAAGTGACCAAGCCAATTCAAAGTGACTACTTGGTTTTATGCCCAGAAATGTGATTGTTGCACACTGCAAAAATCCTGAGAAGATTTGAATTCAAATAGATTTTGAAATCATTTGAATTTGATTCCTGAAATTGAAACCAGAAAAAGAAAAAGAGAAAATAATTAGAAAAGGGCCGGCGCTACCTATCTAGCCCAACGACGGATTCAGCCCACTAAGCCCACCCGGGTTCCCTCTCTCTCTCTCTCACTCGCAGATGAACCCACCAAGTCACTGACCACCCGACCCCACCTCCTCTCTGTTTCACTTGCTGACAAGTGGACCCTGCGATCACGTCGTCGTCGTCGTCAATCACGCGCTGCCGCGACGCTCGCTCCGCCGTTACCTCGCCGCAGTCACTGCGGGCTTAATTGCCATTGGTTCCACGCTTAATCGCCCCTTCTCGTGCATTTAACCCCCTCTGCACCACGGGCATTTCCCCTCACCTAACGCCACCAGGCTGCCCGCAATCGCCCTTGCACCGCCGCAGACAGAGCAACTCCGGCGACCAATCTCGGTGAGTACTGGCCGCCCCCTGTCTCTGGTTCAAACCATCATGACCAACATGTCTTTGCGCGTTCATTGATGCCCTCTGTTTGCTTTCTCGTGACCTAGAGCGACGTCTTCGTCCATACCCGCGAACACCTGAGCCACCGCTCGACTCCGACGTGCAATTCAGGTAAAACGAGACCGCCCCTTGCCTCCCCTTTGATACTTTCTTGATCGCCTGGCCCTTGCACACCTCCTAAACCATCTGGCTCATGCTAGGTCGACGCAGAACCTCAGCAACGTCTTCAACAGCTAGCATTTGACGCCGCCAGCAACTCCAACGAGCCCGTGCAGCCGTGTCCGTGCGCCCCTTGCCCAGTCGTCGCCAGGTTGAGCATCGGTGCATCACTACGAGCCCGGTAAGCACCTCCAATGACCCTAGAACCCCCTGTAGCCGCCGCGCCGCCGTAGACAGAGCCGTCGCCGCCAGTTGCCACCGCCAGCGCCGCCCATCTGTGGTTGCTTGGTCGATGACCGTTGGATCTAGATCCAGCGCGTATAAACAGATCACTTAACGAAACGGTATGAGTAGATCTGGGCCATGCATATTAAGTAGATCTAACGGCTTGTGAGCGCGATCCTGTGCGAACCGGTATGCACCAATCAGGTTATGACGCGTGGCTAGAGTTTAGGTTTAAAATCAGGATTTGAATCTATTAGTTGTTTGAAATTGTTTTAGCCATAACTTTTGATTCCCACGTCCAAATTTGTTAAATTTTATATCAATGGAATCGGGAGAACAAGCCCTTTCTAAATATGCAATGTGTGTAATGTTTTGCTTCTGATAAAATGGTTTTATTTAAAAAAACATGTGTAAGGCTATTTTGAGTATATGAAATGTTTGAGAAATGTTTTAGGGTTTAAATAAATGTTGTTTGGCAAGTTTTGAACTTGTTTATGAACCAGTACTGTACACTTGTTTTGTTGAGTTTAGAAAATCATCACATATCATATTGCATGCATCCATATATTTTTGCTTGTATTTATTTTGTATGTGATTTGTTGCTATGATTCTATGTGTAGATTTTGGTGCCAATAGTGATTGTGATCGTGAGGAGTGTAGCTACTCTCCAAACTACCAAGGCAAGTGGTGCTTCATGATATTTTCATCCCTATGTTTTCTACTAAGCATTAGAAATATTTTTGCTAGTCTTGCATGTTATATTTTGCTTATATTCTATGCTTGGGAAATCCTACTAGTTGTAGAATTGCTAGAAATTACTAAGTTAAGATGCTTATCTATGCCATGCTTAGCCTAGATAGTAGAAACCAAGGGTGGTGAAATATACATGCTATGATGAAAATATTTCTAAGTCTTTGGACTTGTGTTTTGCCTAATAAAACAACTAAGTGAATGAAACACCTGGTGGAATGGAAGGAATGGTTTATGTTGACTGGTTACACAAGGCCATTTTCTATGGCTTACCTTGTGTATCTCACTTGTGGAAAGCCACCCAGAAAAAGAGATTTTAGAGGCCAAATGTTTAGAAGCTTCTAGTGCAGCCACTTGGCAATATGGGCTCTGCTAGGATCATATAGGTTGCAATAACTTAGCCATTTGGACAGTTGGTGGTAGTGGTATGATAGGTTGGAGCGCGTCCATTTGGTCTAAGGGAAGGCGTCTGAAAGGTCCTGTCTTGGTGAAAATCAAGGCTTGTGGGGAAACTGCACAACCTCTGCAGATGGAAGAATCTAAGTACTTAGCCATGTCCCTGGAAAAGGACAACTTGGGCATCAATACATGGAAGCTATCAAAAATCTCCTCATCCCAATTTCTAAGTAAAAAATTGTGGGTGAACAAGGGTGAAGGACCCCAATGTCTATTGGTGGTTCCTTGGGAAAAGTTTTGACAAAGAAAAACTTAGTGATTTCAACTAATAGGTAAAACCTATTTTGAGCAAAGCAAGCCTAAGCTACACTTAGCCAAATTGCATATAGTATGTAGTCCACCAAAATTATACTAAGGTATCACTTGCCAATACTATTCCAATGTATTGACCCAATCGTGGTCAGAACTTGTGATGTTGCAGGTTACTCTGATGAGGATTAGGGGTCATGAGTCTACACTCAACATGTTTGCCTGTGGCACATGAAGATGAAGAATTGTTATCTATTTACTTATTTAAACCCTTGTACTAGGCCTATGGCCATGGAGTTGTAAAGACTATGTTTGTCTCCGGAATGACTGTAATAATGACCTTTGTTTCTGTGTACTTCATCTTAAACTGTGGATGCTAGCATTGATCCAGGGACTAGCATTGCGATCAGGATCCTTTTCCTTTATAAAGGAGGGATCTTACAGATGGTATCGAGCACTGTGTTGCCTGAGGATTATGACCCTAGGATTGGAAACCACTAAGGAAAAATTTCAACAACTTCCACACTTGTCTATTCTTCTCGTAAACTTTTCTAATCTTCTTTCTCATCTCTATTTGTAGATGAACTACATCAACGAAGCCGTGAAGAAGGGACCACTCATGAAAATGACTTTGGAATGTGAGATAGAGTTCCCCAAGGCTCTCAAGGACCTCATGGTTGCAATGGGAATACATGGTGCAGCTTTGGACAAAGGTTTTCCTGTGATGGATGAAGGAGTTGAGTACTGGTGGGTGCAACTTCACTTGTATAAAAACAAGGAAGACAACCACAAGGACTCAGGATTCTGCATGGTCACCAACTCAATGATGCACACTACATTCTTTGATTCAGCAAGGGATGCAGCTTGGAGGGCCATCAAAGAACTTGGTGATAGAATCAAGTGCAGAATGCTTAACACTCAGAATGATCTTAAGGAAGAGAAGAAACATGCCCAAGAGTTCGAGGCTACCAACCAAATCCTAAGGAAGGACATCATAGACTTAGCAATGGAGTCTTGTGATCTAGACAAACAGATTGCCTCTAGGGATGCCCTGTTAGCCAACTTGGCAAGTGAGATGGGATTGTGGTGTACCACATTAGTTGGACCACCATACTTATCATTTTATTTTCAAAAAAATGTTGTCTAAATAAGTTTAACCTTGGATGCTTGTAATGGATTTTATGTATGCTATGAATTGTGTGTTTGCCAATGTTATGCTTGTGATGCTCATCTTGAAATTTATTTATTGTGTTGATTCTAACTTTTTCTATATTATTAAATAGATGCCTAATGTTACCATCAGCACTATTGAGGAGTTCCAAGGAACTCGTTTTGGCCCTCGTATTATTGAGCTCACTACTTTGCTCAATCTCCCTCTTCCTACTATCATGGTGCTTCCCCTCACCAAGTTTCAGAGGAAATACCTTTGGGGTTTCAAGGTCAATCAGCCAGGACGCCACACTGAGCCTACCACGGAGGCTATCATCTTCAAGCTCATGCACGATGACAAGGAGAGAGGCCTAGAGGTAGTCATGCAGGACTTGATTGGACGTCTGTTAGGGCGACACTCTCGGCAGGTTAGAGGTACTCACTTCCACGTCTTTGGTAGACGTGATGAGGATGGAGAGGCAATCGACTTCGAGGACACTTCGAGGGAGACAGCAGAGCCAATTCGCCTATACCTCCAGGACTTAGAGGTTCTTCTTAGGCACGTGGACACTGATAGGACCAACGTCATGCTTAGTAATAACGAACTCCAGGTGCAGCTTCGTGAGAAGGACAAGCTCTTCGCGGAGAAAGATGAGATAGTCAAGGAGATGGAGGCAAAGTTCGAGAGTCAGGACAGAAAGTTCAAGAGTCAAGAGAAGCGAGTCCAAGATAGGAACAAGAGGATTCGGGACATGACTGAAGAACTGCAAGCCAAGGACTTCGAGCTCGAGCATCAGCAGACTGTGATTGAGAGGCTTCTTTCTCAGAAGAGGGCTCTCAAAGCCAAAGTAGAGACCTTGACCACCAATGTCGAGGAATACAAGACCACAATGGAGAATGCAGGTCTTACCTTTGTTGAGGAGGAGGTTGATGCCGAGGAGTAGTGATGACTACTCATTTATCATTTATCTATCATACTTTATTTGTGTCGCAATGACCATCCAACATGTGGATGGCTTGTTATTGGTGTGTTTACTTTGCAAACTTGTCGTTTTTGTTGTTGAACTATTATTATTATGATGCATGCTTAATGATTATTTATGTGATGTATTGTGCATGATAGCATCTATGGGTATCTCATTCTTATCTCTATTGAACAAACAACAGATGCCTCCCCGTCGTGCCAATCCCAACCCCAACAACAAAAACATCACCCCTGAGATGCAGCAAATGATGACAACTCAGACTCAGTTGATGCAAATGATGACTACGTTCATCCAGAACCAGAACAACAATAACAATAACAACAATAACAACAACAACAACCCACCGGGTTTTGACATGCTTACCAGGTTCTTGAGATTGAGGCCAGCAAAGTTCTCAGGAACAACTGATCCTATGGTGGCCAATGATTGGCTACGCTCCGTGAACAAGGACTTGGTAACAGTTGGATGTACTGATGAAGAGAAAGTCAGATTTGCAGCTCACTTGTTGGAAGTACCAGCAGCCACTTGGTGGGATAACTTCCAGATCACCACTCCCATTGCAGATGTGACATGGGCTATCTTTGAATATGGCTTTCGTACTGCTAAAATCTCATCCATAGTGATGAGTTTGAAGAAGAAAGAGTTCCATAATCTGAAGCAGCGCCACCGCAACGTGGCTGAATATATTGAGGAGTTCAACAATCTGGAGCGTTATGCACCGGATGAAGTTGACACTGATGCTAAGAGGAAGGAAAAGTTCCTTGAAGGGTTGAATGATGAACTAAACCTGCAGCTATCAGTGGCCTATGTTCCCACTTATCAGTCTCTTTGTGACAAGGCTGCTATTTTGGAGAACAAAATGAAGCAAGTTGAGAGTAGGAAGAGAAAGCACTCGGACAAGCACAACTCGAGATCGTCTCACAAACGTTCCCATTATGATGATAGTGGAAGCTCAGGATCCCACAAGCATGGGAAATTCAACAAGCACCACAACCACAACCGTCATCATGACAGCAAGCATCATCGTAGTCATGACAATGACAAGTACAAGAACCACAAGGGTGTATATAAGAGCCACCACAGTGGTAGTGGAATTGGCAGTGGAAGCCAGCCTGTCAAGAAGGATATTAGTCAGGTTGAGTGTTTCAAGTGCAATAAGATGGGGCATTATGCAAATGAATGCCCGGAAAAGAAAGTTGAAGGACCCAACAAGCCCAACCCTTTTCAAAAGGGACAAGTGAACCACATCAATGTGGAGGAAATTTATGAGGAGCCTGATGCTGTTGCTGGTAAGTTCAAACTCAATTCTATTCCAGCACTTGTTATTTTTGATACTGGAGCATCGCATTCATTCAAATCAAAAGCATTTGTTGATAGAAATGGGTTTCCAACTAAAAACATTGGGTGTCTAATAAAAGTTAGTTCTCCAGGTGGAGATATGATAGTAAGTCTTGGATGCCGGGATCTAGTAATAGAGTTTGGAAAGCATAAGTTTCTAGTAAGTCTGATAATCCTAGATTCCCAAGGACTGGATGTAATTTTGGGAATGGATTGGATGGCTAAGTATGAAGGAGTATTGGATTGTGCTAATCGTACTATTGCACTCACAACCCCGGAAAGGAAACAGATTAAATTCAATTCTAACTTTGAATCAAAAGGGAGTAAGCTAAATTATCTTAAGGGGGTTAGCATAGACAGTGTGCCAATTGTGAGTGAATATTCGGATGTGTTTCCGGAAGAATTGCTGGGAATGCCACCAGATAGAGATGTGGAGTTCCTTATTGATTTGCTACCAGGATCTGGACCAATAGCAAAGAGACCATAAAATGTCGATTGATGAACTGAAAGAACTCAAGAAATAACTTGGAGAGCAGGTTGCAGAAAGGATTTATTCAACCAAGTTCTTCATCTTGGGGAGCACCAGTTTTGTTTGTGGAAAAGAAGGATAGAAGTCAAAGGTTATGCATAGATTACCGTTCACTCAATGAGGTGACTATCAAGAACAAATACCCTTTGCCTAGAATCAATGACTTGTTTGATCAGCTAGAAGGAGCTTGTGTGTTCTCAAAAATTTATCTAGGGTCAAGATATTTCCAACTCAAGATAAGGGAGCAAGACATACCTAAGACAGATTTTAACACAAGGTATGGATTGTATGAGTATACCATGATGCCATTTGGTTTGACCAATGCACCAGCATACTTCATGAATATGATGAACAAGGTGTTCATGGAATTTCTTGATAAGTTTGTTGTCATTTTCATCGATGACATTTTGATCTACTCCAAGAGGAAAGAAGAACATGAAGGACATTTGCGTTTGATACTTGAGAAGCTTAGAGAGCATAAACTTTATGCCAAATTCAGCAAGTGTGAATTCTGGTTGAATGAAGTTGGATTTATTGGACACGTTGTGTCAGGAGATGGTGTTGCAGTTGATCCTGCTAAAGTTTCGGCTGTGACTGAATGGGAATCTCCCAAGTCAGTTAAAGAAGTTCGTAGTTTCCTTGTCTTAGCAGGTTACTACCAAATATTCATTGAGAATTTCTCCAAGGTAGCTAAGCCTATGACAGAGTTTCTAAAGAAGGACAAGAAATTTGCTTGGTCTGAAGGTTGTGAACTCAGCTTTCAAGAATTGAAGAAGAGACTTGTGACAGCACCAGTCTTATGTCTGCCAGATTTGGAGAAGGATTTCCAAGTGTATTGTGATTCATCTCATCATGGTTTGGGTGCAGTACTTATGCAAGAAGGGAAAGTTGTGGCTTATGCCTCGAGACAACTCAAAACTCATGAAGTGAACTATCCTACTCATGATTTAGAGTTAGCCTCTGTTGTCCATGCACTCAAAACATGGAGACACTATATTTTGGGAAAGCGATGTGAAGTGTTCACAGATCACAAGAGTTTGAAGTATATCTTCACGCAGAAGGAAATTAACATGAGACAAAGAAGGTGGCTAGAACTCATCAAAGACTATGACTTGAGTTTGCAATACCATCCCGGTAAAGCAAATGTTGTAGCAGATGCTCTAAGTCAGAAAGTTTTTGTAAATGGCCTTACTAAGGGAGAATTGCCAGATGATTTGTGTGCCCAATTTAGAGATCTCAGATTGGAGATTGTGCCTAAAGGACATCTCATTTATTTGGATGTTCAACCCACTTTGTTGGACAAGATCAAAGAAGCCCAGAAGACTGATAAGGAAATTGAAGAGATTAAGGAAAAGATTGGTAAAGGAAAAGCCAAAGGATTCCATGAAGACGAACAGGGTACTTTATGTCATGGAAAACGTATCTGTGTTCCACAAGATCCGGAGCTTTGGAAACTGATTTTGCAAGAAGCACACAACTCACCGTATTCCATTCATCCGGGTAACACCAAAATGTACATGGATATGAAAGAAAGATTTTGGTGGAATAATCTCAAGAAGGATATCGTCGAACATATTTCTTTGTGTGATGTGTAGTAGAGTGAAAGCGGAACATCAGAAACCAGCAGGTTTGCTTCAACCACTACCTATTCCTGATTGGAAGTGGGACAAGATTGGCATGGATTTCATTACCGGATTGCCAAGGACCCGGTCAGGATATGATTCCATTTGGGTAGTAGTGGATCGCCTAACTAAAGTGGCTCATTTCATACCCGTGAAGACAACTTACACAAGTGCTAAATTGGCCAAGATCTATATGAGTAGAATTGTATGTCTACATGGAGTACCCAAAAGTATTGTGTCAGATAGATGAACCCAATTCACTTCTCATTTTTGGAGGCAATTGCATGAGTCATTGGGAACGAGGATGGAATTCAGCACTGCTTTTCATCTTCAAACTGATGGACAGACAGAAAGGACTAATCAGATTCTTGAAGACATGTTGAGGGCATGTGCCCTAGACTATGGAGCTAGTTGGGATGAAAGTCTGCCTTACGCAGAATTTTCTTATAACAATAGCTATCAAGCCAGCATTGAGATGGCACCATTTTAGTTTCTCTACGGAAGGAAATGTACCACCCCATTGTTATGGAATGGTGTGGGGGAAAGAAGTTTGTTCGGACCAGAACTTATCAAAGAAGCTGAAGAGAAAGTCAAGCTGGTTAAGGACAGATTAAAGATAGCACAGTCCCGACATAAAAGCTACGCAGATCCTAAGTGTAGAGAAGTCATCTATGAAGTTGGTGATAGAGATTATCTTAGAGTGTCACCACTTCGTGGAGTGAAGAGGTTTGGAGTCAAAGGGAAGTTGGCCCCAAGATATGTTGGACCATTCAAGATTCTGAGTCGAGAAGGAGAGGTTGCTTATGAAATTGAATTGCCAGAATCTTTGTCAGCTGTTCATAATGTGTTTCATGTGAGTCAGCTTAAGAAATGTCATCCAGAAATGGAAGAAAATTCTTTGAAGGATACTATACCTTTGGAAGAGGTTCAATTGGAATGTAATCTCACTTATGAAGAGAAACCTATCAAGATTCTTGAGATTGCAGAAAGAGTTACTCGGACTAAGACTATCAAGTTCTGCAAGGTTCAATGGAACCATCATTCCGAAGAAGAAGCAACATGGGAAAGAGAAGATGATCTTCAGAAAGACCACCCGACCTATTTGTTAGCAATCCGAATCTCGAGGGCGAGATTCACCTTAAGGGGGTTAGATTTGTAACATCCCTAAAATCATGTTTCAAACTCATGCATATCATCCATGTATCCATGATCATATAGAGTTCATTTGAAACAAATCAATTCAAAAACAGGAGCATATGAGCTCATTATTTTATGTGATCAGCTTTTAAAACAAATACCAATCTCCAATGTGAGATAGGTGTTCAGTGAACCAAACCTTGTGTCTTATTGCTTTCAGAGTGTATTGCTAGATTGCTAAGATTTAAACCCAAAGATTCAAAGCAAATATAATTTGAAAACCAATTTGAAAACCAATATAAAACCAGTGCTATGTCACTGCTTATTTTATTTTATTCCAAGTGACCAGGCCAATTCAAAGTGACCACTGGGTTTTATGCCCAGAAATGTGATTGTTGCACACTGCAAAAATCTTGAGAAGATTTGAATTCAAATATATTTTGAAATCATTTGAATTTGATTCCTGAAATTGAAAACAGAAAAAGAAAAAGAGAAAAGAATTAGAAAAGGGTCGGGGCCACCTATCTAGCCCAACGACGGATTCAGTCCACTAAGTCCACCCGGGTTCCCTCTCTCTCTCTCTCTCACTCGCAGACGAACCCACCAAGTCACTGACCACCCGACCCCACCTCCTCTCTATTTCACTCGCTGACAAGTGGACCCTGCGACCACGTCGTCGTCGTCGTCAATCACGCGCGGCTGCGACGCTCGCTCCGCCGTTACCTCGCCGCAGTCACTGCGGGCTTAATTGCCATTGATTCCGCGCTTAATGGCCGCCTCCCTTCTGCCTACTTAACCCCTCTGCACCACGGGCATTTCCCCTCACCTAATGCCACCACTCCGCCACCAGGCTGCCGGCAATCGCCCTTGCACCGCCACAGACAGAGCAACTCCGGCGACCAATCTCGGTGAGTACTGGCCGCCCCCTGTCTCTGGTTCAAACCATCGTGACCAACATGTCTTTGTGCGTTCACTGATTCCCTCTGCTTGCTTTCGTGACCCAGAGCGACGTCTTCGTCCACACGCGAACACCGAGCCGCCGCCGACTCCGACGCATAATTCGTAAACGAGACCGCCCCTTGCCTCCCCTTTGATACTGTCTTGATCGCCTGGCCCTTGCGCACCTCCTAAACCATCTGGCTTGTGCTAGGTTGACGCAGAACCTCGGAAACGTCTTCAACAACTAGCATTTGACGCCGCCAGCAACTCCGACGAGCCCGTGCAGTCGTGTCCGTGCGCCCCTTGCCCAGCCGTCGCCAGATTGAGCATCAGTGCATCACTACGAGCCCGGTAAGCACCTCCGACGACCCTAGAACCCCCTGTAGCCGCCGAGCCGCCGTAGACAGAGCCGCCGCCGCCAGTTGCCACAGCCAGCGCCGCCCATCTGTGGGTGCTTGGTTGATGACCGTTGGATCTAGATCCAGCGCGTATAAACAGATCACTTAACGAAACGATATGAGTAGATCTGGGTCGTGCAGATTAGGTAGATCTAATGGCTTGTGAGTGTGATCCTGTGCGAACCGGTACGCACCAATCAGGTTATGACGCGTGGCTAGAGTTTAGGTTTAAAATCAGGATTTGAATCTATTAGTTGTTTGAAATTGTTTTAGCCATAACTTTTGATTCCCACGTCCAAATTTGTTAAATTTTTATATCAATGGAATCAGGAGAACAAGCCCTTTCTAAATATGCAATGTGTTTAATGTTTTGCTTCTATTAAAATGGTTTTATTTACAGAAACATGTGTAGGGCTATTTTGAGTATATGAAATGTTTGAGAAATGTTTTAGGGTTTAAATAAATGTTGTTTGGCAAGTTTTGAACTTGTTTATGAACCAGTACCGTACAATTGTTTTGTTGAGTTTAGAAAATCATCACATATCATATTGCATGCATCCATATATTTTTGCTTCTATTTATTTTTTATGTGATTTGTTGCTATGATTCTATGTGTAGATTTTGGTGCCAATAGTGATTGTGATTGTGAGGAGTGTAGCTACTCTCCAAACTACCAAGGCAAGTGGTGCTTCATGATATTTTCATCCCTATGTTTTATACTAAGCATTAGAAATATTTTTGCTAGTCTTGCATGTTATATTTTGCTTATATTCTATGCTTGGGAAATCCTAGTAGTTGTAGAATTGCTATAAATTTCTAAGTTAAGATGCTTATCTATGCCATGCTTATCCTAGCTAGTAGCAACCAAGGGTGGTGAAATATACATGCTATGATGAAAATATTTCTAAGTCTTTGGACTTGTGTTTTGCCTAATAAAACAACTAAGTGAATGAAACGCCTGGGTGGAATGGAAGGAATGGTTTATGTTGAGTGGTTACACAAGGCCCATTTCTATGGCTTACCTTGTGTATCTCACTTGTGGAAAGCCACCCAGGAACAAACAGATTTTAGAGGCCAAATGTTTAGAAGCTTCTAGTGCAGCCACTTGGCAATATGGGCTCTACCAGGATCATATAGGTTGCAATAACTTAGCCATTTGGACAGTTGGTGGTAGTGGGATGATAGGTTGGAGCGCGTCCATTTGGTCTAAGGGAAGGCTTCTGAAAGGTCCTGTCTTGGTGAAAATCAAGGCTTGTGGGGAAAGTGCACAACCTCTACAGATGGAAGAATCTAAGTACTTAGCCATGTCCCTAGAAAAGGACAACTTGGGCATTAAGACATGGAAGCTATCAAAATCTCCTCATCCCAATTTCTAAGTAAAAACTTGTGGGTGAACAAGGGTGAAGGACCCCAATGTCTATTGGTGGTTCCTTGGGAAAAGTTTTGACAAAGAAAAACTTAGTGATTTCAACTAATAGGTAAAACCTATTTTGAGCAAAGCAAGCCTAAGCTACACTTAGAAAAATTGCATATAGTATGTAGTCCACCAAAATTATACTAAGGTATCACTTGCCAATACTATTCCAATGTATTGACCCACTGTGGCTGTAACCTGTGATGTTGAAGATTAATCTGATGAGGATTAGGAGTCATGAGTCTACACTAAACATGTTTGCCTGTGGCACATGAAAATGAAGACTTGTTATCTATTTACTTATTTAAACTCTTTTACTAGGCCTGTGGCCATGGAGTTGTAAAGACTATGTTTGTCTCTGGAATGACTGTAATAATGACCTTTGTTTCTGTGTACTTCATCTTAAACTGTGGATGCTAGCATTGATCCAGGGACTAGCATTGCAATCACAGGGATCCTTTTCCTTTATAAAGGAGGGATCTTACAATTATATGGTGAAGCAACACGGTAGGTTACTCCATATTTGCTGAGGATTTTCCTGAAAGTCCCTTTCATAAAATGAGAACCACTTTCAGTAATTAAAAATCTAGGAACTCCAAACCTAGGAAATATGATATACTTGATCATCTTCAAGGAAGCTGCATCTAAATGATTAGTTGGGATAGCTTCAACCCATTTAGTAAACTAATCAACGGCAACAAGAATATGAGTGTAGCCATTTGATTCTATAAAGTGTCCCATGTAATCTATTCCCCATGCATCAAATGGTTCAATTATAAGTCCATAATTCATTGCCATATCTTGTCTTCTGTCTATATTACCTTTTCTCTGGCAAGAATCACAATATTCCACATAACTTTGTGCATCCTTGAACATGATGGGCCAATAGAACCCATATTGAAGTACCTTTTCTGTAGTTCGCCTGCATCCATGATGTCCTCCATACGGGCTACCATGACAAGCTTGCAAAATTGTATTCATTTCATGGTTAGGAACACACTTTTGAATCATTCCATCAGGTCCATGACGATAAAGAATTGGATCATCCCAAAAGTAGTGTCTGAGATCATTAAAAAATTTCATTCTTTTATTTCTTATCATACCAGGAGGTAAATTTTTTACTGCGAGATAATTAGCATAATCTGCATACTACAGATCAACTACTTCAATTTTTGCTAAGTATTCTCCCGGAAATGACTCATTTATAGGTACGGGGTCGGTAATTATTCCCTCCATCCTAGATAGATGATCTTCTACTGGATTATCCTTACCCCTCCTATCTACTATTATTAAATCATATTATTGTAGTAATAATACCCACCTAATCAACCTGGGTTTTTCATCCTTTTTCACAAGAAGGTGACACAAAGCTTGGTGATCTATATGAATTATTACTCCAGAATTAATAATATAAGATCTAAATTTGTCATAGGAAAAAATTATAGCAAGAAACTCTTTCTTAGTGGTAGCATAATTTTTCGAAATATTATTAAGAGTCCTACTAGCGTAATGAATAACATTTAAATTCTTCCCGTCTTGTTGTCCTAATACATCTCCTAAAGCGTAGCCACTTGCATCATACATGATTTCAAAAGGTTCATCCCACTTTGGAGATTGCATGATAGGTGCTGAAACTAATTTGTTCTTAAGATTTTCAAAAGATGCAATGCAATCATGGTCTAGATAGAACGGAGTTTCTTTATCAAGAAGATTAGTGAGAGGCATAGATATTTTAGAAAATTCTTGTATAAAACGCTTGTAAAAACCTGCATGTCCCAGAAACATTTTTAAGTTTTTAATGTCTTGAGGTATGGGAAGATTTTCTATAGAACTTATATTGGTCTTATCTATTTCTATACCTTTTTCTTAAATCTTATGTCCAAAAACTTTGCCTTCTCTTTTCATGAATCGACATTGCTCCCAATTTAGAACTAAGTTTGATTTCCTGCATCTCTACAAAACCTTGGTTAAATTGTTGAGATAATCATAAAAAATTGTATGTCTGAAACGTATCTATAATTTTTTATGTTCCATGCTTGTTTAGTATCTACTTTGCTTTTCTTTGTCTACACTTTGAGGTGTTTTTATATGTTTTCTGGTACTAACCTATTAACAAGATACCACGGTGCTAGTTGCCTATTTTTTCTGTTTTTGGTTACAGAAAGGCAAAAATCAATATTCTCGTAATTGAACCGGACAAAAGCCAAAGTCAATATTTTACCGTGGGGAACACGAAGACTGAATATAAATGGAGGAGGGCCACCAGGGGGCCACACCCCTTGCCGCGTGGCCAAGGTGGGCCTGCGTATGGGGGTGCAGCCGCCCCGACGACCCCTTGCCTCTCCTCTTCTCCTATAAGAAGCCCCCGACGCCTAAACCCTAAGTACCCGATCAATATTCCACGAAACCGTCTGTAGCTGCCGCCACCATCGTCCCTAGATCGTGGGGATCTGAAGCACTTCCCGACACCCTGCCGGTGGGGACATCATCCCGGAGGCCTTCTTCTTCATCATGCCAGCCTCCGGTATGAAGCGTGAGTAGTTCCACCTTGGACTAAGGGTCCATGTAGTAGCTAGATGGTTGTATCTTCTTCTTTGTGCTTTCATGTCTAGATCTTGTGAGATCCGTTCATGATCAAGATCTCATCTAATTGTAATCATGCATGTTCTGTTTGCAGGGATCCGATGGATATTGAGATTACTATGTCAGATTGATTAATGGTTTTGTCTTATTGATTCTATCATGTCTGTGGTGTTTGTGATCATGCATGCTCTCGGTTGTTAGTAGTTATCTTGGCCAAGTAGTTGCTAGTGACTCCTATAGGGGGTATTTATGCTCGATTAAGCTCGATAGTGGGTTCATGCCTCTATTTAATCTAAGGGAAGTGACCGAAATATCTAAGGTTGTAGATGTGCTGTTGCCACTAGGGATAAAACAAATCTCTTGTTCATGGAACAAGTGGATTGTTTACCTTACACACTTTGCATAAAGCGGTTGTATGTTGCTTGCAACTTAATCGTATGGGGTTCAGATGATAACACAAAGGTGGACTTCTAGTCATAGATGCAGTTGGATGGCGGTCTATGTATCTTGTTGTATTATTAATCGAATCTCATAGGATCACGATGTCTAGTATTGCATTGTTATGCCTTGCTCATTCCTATCAATTGCCCTGCTATAATTTGTTTACCCAACATGCCATGTTTGTTTATCTAAGGAGAACACCTCTAGTGAACTATGGACCCCGGTCCAATCTTTACCATTGATACATCTTCCACTGTTACTATTTACTTGTTGCAAAAAACTCTTACCTTCCACACCATACAGTTAATCCTTTGTTACAGCAAACCAGTGAGATTGATAACCTCGTTGTTCGTTGGGGCAAAGTTTTGAGTTTGTGTTGTGTAGGTCTCCAAGTTGCTAGCAACACCTTTGAGTCGTTTCCTTCTTCCTACTGGTTCGATAACCTCGGTTTCTTACTAAAGGAAAACTTCGATGTGCTCATCATACCTTGCTCTTGGGGTCTCCCAACGAGGCGTTGAACATGCCATCAAGCTTATTTTTGGCGCCATTGACGGGAGGCTAAGGGGCGTCTTCGTGGGGAGTTCTTATCAACCTTTCTCTTTACTTTGTTTTTGTTTTAATTAGTTTATTTTTCTTGGTTTTGTTTGCCTCTTTTATCGAAACTCCAAAAAAATAGTTTAGTTTAGTTTGCTTTCCCTTATCAAAAACACAAAAAAATTAGTTCCTGCTCTAGTTGCTGCTTCTTTGGCTTGCTCCACTTTTGCCAAAATGAACTCTGCTGAGAACACCAAGTTGTGTGACTTCACTAGCACAAACAACAATGATTTCCTAAGCACTCCTATTGCTCCACCTTCTCCCTGAAGCTACCTTTTATGAAATTAAGCCTGCTTTGTTGAATCTTGTGATGAGAGAGCAAATTTTTGGTGCTAGTTCTGATGATGCTGCTTCCCATATCAATAACTTTGTTGAACTTTGTGATATGCAAAAGTATAAGGATGTAGATGGAGATACTATTAATCTCAAGTTGTTTCCTTTCTCCTAGGGAGGAAAAGCTAAAGAATGGTTGCTATCCTTGCCTAGAAATAGTATTGATTCTTGGATTAAGTGCAAAGATGCTTTTATTGGAAAGTACTAACCTCCTACTAAGATTATATCTATGAGAAGTGATATTATGAAATTTAAACAACTTGATAATGAACATGTTGCTCAAGATTGGGAAAGAATGAAATCTTTGGTTAAGAATTGTCCCACTCATGGACTTACTTCTTGGATGATTATCTGGACTTTTTATGCAGGTTTGAACTTCTTCAAGAAACCTGTTGGATTCAGCTGCTGGAGGTACCTATATGACCATCGCCTTGGGTGCTGCAACAAAACTCCTTGATAATATGATGGTTAATTATTCTGAATGGCACACTAAGAGAGCTCCACATGGTAAGAAGGTAAATTCTGTTGAAGAAACCTCCTCTTTGAGTGATAAGATTGATGTTATTATGGCTATGCTTGTTAATGGGAAAGCTCCTTTAGATCCAAATAATGTTCCCTTAGATTCTTTGGTTGCTCAAGAAGATAAAGTTGATGAGAACTTCATTAGAAACAACAATTTCAACAACAATGCCTATAGGAATAATTTTGGTAGTAACAACAATTATAGGCCTTATCCTACTAATAATGGCAGTACCTATGGATACTCCTACAACAATGCTAGAAGTTCCCCCTTTGAACTTGAAGTCATGATCAAAGACTTTATTAGTAAACAAACCACTTTCAACAAGACTGTGGAGGAAAAGCTTTTGAATGTAGAGAAAAATATTTCCTCTTTGTCTGAAGCACAGTCCTCTTTGATTAATAAAATGGCTGCTAAACCTGAAACCATGGAAAGTACCTTTGCTGCTACTCATGCCATACAAGTTACTATTGATGAAAATGTTAGACTATTAGCCCAACTTCATGCTAAGTGGGAAAGGGAAGCTGAAATTGCTAGAAACAAGAGTGTGTGCACTATCACCACCACCAATATGGATGCCCCTAAACCACGAGAAGTCCCTATTCCTCCTCCTATAATGCCTAAGCCCAACGAGTCTGCTACTAGGGATGCTAAGTTTGATTTTGATCTTGATGGTTGCAATATTTATGAAGTGATTATGTTCCTACAAAAGCTTGCTAGAAGTCCTGATGCTAGTGATATGCATGTTGCTTTCACCAAATACATTACAGATGCTCTTGTTAAAATTAAGGAAGATAAGTTGAAACACAAAGCTTCTATTCCTAGGAAAGTAGAATATAGTTGGGAACCCATTATTAATATGCAAGTGAATGACTTTGATCTCAAATATTCATGAGGATCTTGGTTCTAATGTCTCTATTATGCCTAGGAAGATTTATGAAATGCTTGATTTTCCACTTTTGGAAGATTTTTATTTGGATCTCCCACTTAATGATAATGCTTAGAAGAAACTCATGGGGAGTATTAATAATGTTCTCATTATGGCTAACAATTCTTATGTCCCTGTTGATTTCTATGTTCTGGATGTTGAATAGAATTCTTCTTGTCCTATTACTTTGGGAAGACCTTTTCTCATAACTGTTGGTGCCATCATTGATATGAAAGATGGCACCATTAAATATCAATCTCCATTCAAGAAAGGTATTGAAAACTTCCCTATGAGGAGGGAGAAGTTAGTTTTTTCTCCTCCTTTGAAAGCAAGGTTTGATGTTAATGCTTCTTCATTTGAAAATACTTGATTCTTGCTTCTTGTGCCTAACTTAAAGGCGTTAAAGAAAAGTACTTGTTGGGGGATAACCCAAGAGTTTTCTTGAGTCTTGGAAGTTATTACTTCAGTAATGACCTCTCCTTATCCTTTTTATTTGCTTTTTTTTCCAAGAATGACCTCCAATGAGAGGGAAGTATGATTTGGGGAGTTTCTCTCCCGAAACAGATTTTTGTGCTCCACCATAAAAATTCGTGAGGAATATCAGTAAGTCGGATTGATCTGAAAATTTACGAATAAATCCCCTAGTATTTTAGATAACTTTAGTTAGGTCAACACTTTTTTATTTGAGCAAAAGAAGGTCTTCGAAAAAATCGGTTTCTACCTACTGGTCTGTTTTGATAGATTTCTGCCATTATTTGCATTTGCTTCTTATTGATTCCTTTTTTGGTTCTTTTTGGGAAACTAAGATTTTTGAGGGAACTGCTACAGTAGATTGTTTTTTAGTGAATGTTTTGCTATTCTAAAGCTAAAACTAAGGGTCTATTATCTTTTGAATACACTAATCTTGCTAATGAAGATTGTGTGAAGTTTTGTATGAAGGAAAAAATTTCAGGTGTAGCGAGAGAATGATGTAATGAGATGAAGAATGGACAAAAGCTTAAGCTTGGGGATGCCACCCCGTGTCACCCCAATAAATATTCAAGAGGTACAAGAGTCAAAGCTTGGGGATGCCCAAGGCATCCCCTTCTTCGTCAATAAAAAGCTTAGGTCTTTCTAGACACTTCGTTTTTATTGTTTCATGCACTTGTGTTGTTCTTGGAGCATCTTAGTTTTTGTTTTCTTTGCTTAGTTTTCTTAGTTTGCCTAAATAAATTAGTTTGGACCCCGTTCTCTCCGTGTTGTTTCAAATAATTTGATTGGTGTTAGAGAGGAGTAAAAAGTTCTTGCTTAAATAGTGCAAGAGGAGCTTGCTTTGCCTATGACTTAGACTTTAGCATGTCATTCTAGGTGTTGTTTTGACCTTATGCTTAGTGATTATTGTTGTAGCATGACTTGTTCCAAACAATTGGGATTGCTTAGTGTGCCTTGAAAGAATCATGTGTTGTTTTAGCATGCAAAAGCATAGTATTGTGATATTCTCCTTTGATGCTTTGTTTGGGTTTACTTGGCACATGCTCACACCATGTTATGACTATGAACAAGTCACCATAGCCTCTATGATCATTTAGTCCTTGACTTTTAGTACCACTCTATGCTTTGATTAGTAATGTTTTGTCGCTCTACATGATTATGGCCATTATTGCTCTCTTAGTTGGTTGCTCCCAGTCTTTTACTAGCCTCCACTTGTATGAGTAAGCTCTACTCATGCTTCCAACTCCCAAGAAGCCAAGTTATTCCAAAGTGTCCACTATAAATTCCTATTCATGGTGTGTTAAACTATTCCAAGTATATTCTTGTTTTCATCTATCTTCTAATTAAAAAGTATTTTGTTATGCGAAAACTTAGTGATTAAAGCTCTCACCAACTTGATGGCACAGTTTATATTTCTTGCCCCTAATAAACTTGAACCATTGTGTCATCTATGTTGTATATTCTTGCACTTATATGTTGGAATTAGCGAACCATTCTCACGGGAACGCTTTGAACATTGCACATGTACATTGTACACGTTGATATCATGCTTTTTGTCTATGGATGTCGCCGATTGTGAAATAAAAGGGGAGCTTGTAAGTTCATGGAGTTATGTATTTTGTGTTAGAGAAATGCCTGGGCCACTAGCCTAAGCCATGCCTAATCATGGTGGGTACTTGCAGCATCACCATAATAGCAAATAAAAATATCGCTGAGATGCTCATTGTGTGCTTGCCTTGTCATTTTGGTTATGGGATAGCTCCTGTACCATGTGCAAGGGGTACCCCATTGGCGGTTCTTTATGATACACATGTACTGACTATGACAAGAACTTACAGGTGACTAAAGTTGAGTAGCATGAGGAGTGGCCCTCGTACTCAAGGGACATGAGATTTCCAGCTTATACTTTGTCAAGCATATACTCCATAGTTTGTTCACTTTAACCTTAATCACTTCAAGATGCTTATGATATGGGCAATGAGGGATGAATGCTAACAAGTACCATAATTTTTGGAAGCCCTTTTTGAAACTTGAAATCCCTGCTTCCATTTATGAAGGGCCTTTGTTCCACCATTATATTGAGTCTCCACCTTCTACCTTTAGGCACCAGTTAAGAGATCATAGTTGCCATTCTTAGTTCTATGTGCATTGTCCCAAAACTTATTGATTGATGCATATTATTGTTATTGCTTGTTCTTGTGCTATTTGTATCTAGTCACTCTTATGAACTTTGAAGGTGTCCTATGCATCTATTTGCTTCTCCATGAGGGACAAGCTGAATGCCACTATGCCATGTTTTCTGTATGTGAAACAAACAAACGTTTTTCAATGCATGTTATTTATGATCTTTGTTTGTAGAATTTGATGTTGCATGCATAGTTACTTTGTCTTACTGTTAGAAATCCATATTTCATGCTCACGTTTAGAGTTCTTTGTTCCCAGCTTTCAGAGCTTGCCAATGGTTCAATCTTGGTTTTGATGGTGCATGTCACCTCAAAAATAATTCTTTTTATCACTTACCTACTCGAGGAAGAGCGGGAGTTAAGCTTGTTTATGCTGGATACGTAGGAAACGTATCTATAATTTTTGATGTTCCATTCTTGTTTAGTATCTACTTTGCTTTGCTTTGTCTACACTTTGAGGTATTTTTATATGTTTTCTGGTACTAACCTATTAACAAGATGCCATTGCCAATTGCCTTTCTTCTTTTTTGGTTCGAAAGCCAAAAAATCATTATTCTCGGAATTGGACGGGACAAAAGCGAAATTCAATATTTTACCGTGGGGAACACGAAGCCTGAATACGAGACGGAGGAGGGCCACCAGGGGGCCACACCCCCTGGACGCGTGGCCAAGGTGGGCTCGCGCCTAGGGGAGTGCAGCCGCCCTGGCGACCCCCTGTCTCGCCTCTTCGCCTATAAGAAGCCCAGACTCCTAAACCCTAAGTACCCGATCAATATTCCACGAAACCGTCTATACTCGCGGCCACCATCGTCCCTAGATCGGGAGGATTTGAAGCTCTTCCCGGCATCTGCCGGAGGGGAGATCATCCCGGAGGCCTTCTTCTTCATCATGGCAGCCTCCGGTACGAAGCGTGAGTAGTTCCACATTGACTACGGGTCCATGTAGTAGCTAGATGGTTGTATCTCTTCCTTTGTGCTTTCATGTCTAGATATTTTGAGATCCGTTCATGATCAAGATCTCATCTATTTGTAATCATGCATGTTGTGTTTGTGGGAATCCCATGGATATTGAGATTAATATGTCAGATTGATTAATGGTTTTGTCTTATTGATTCTATCATGTTCGTGTTGTTTGTGATCTTACATTCTCTTCGTTGTTAGTAGCTATCTTGGCCAAGTAGTTGCTAGTGACTCCAAGAGGGGGTATTTATGCTCAATAGTGGGTTCATGCCTCTATTTAATCTAAGGGAAGTGACAGAAATCGCTATGGTTGTAGATGTATTGTTGCCACTAGGGAGAAAACAATGGTCTCTTGTTCATGGAACAAGTGGATTGTTTTCCTTACACACTTTTCTTAAAGCAGTTATCTGTTCCTTGCAACTTAATACTGGAGGGGGTTCGGATGATAACACAAAGGTGGACTTCTAGTCATAGATGCAGTTGGATAGGGGTCTATGTATCTTGTTGTATTGCCCAATTGAATCTCATAGGATCATGATGTCTAGTATTGCATTGTTATGCCTTGCTCATTCCTATCAATTTCCCTGCTGTAATTTGTTCACCCAGCATGCCATGTTTGTTTATCTAAGGAGAACACCTCTAGTGAACTATGGACCCCGGTCCAATCTTTACAATTGATACATCTTCCACTGTTACTATTTACTTGTTGCAAAAAACTCTTACCTTCCACACCATACAGTTAATCCTTTGTTACAGCAAACCAGTGAGATTGATAACCTCGTTGTTTGTTGGGGAAAAGTTTTGAGTTTGTGTTGTGTAGGTCTCCAAGTTGCTAGCAACAGCTTTGAGTCGTTTCCTTCCTCCTACTGGTTTGATAACCTCAATTTCTTATTGAGGGAAAACTTGCTGCTGTGCTCATCATACCTTGCTCTTGGGGTCTCCCAACGAGGCGTTGAACACGCCATCATTGTTCCACAAACAATGAAATCATTTGTTAGATCTTCCATAGTCTTCTCAACAGGATCATCAAATATTTTTAAAACACATTCTTGAAAGGTTGCATGCATTACATAAGCCAAACGGGATTAATCTATAAGCATAAGTACCATAAGGACATGTGAAAGTTGGTTTCTCCCGATCTTCGGGCTATATAGCAATACGAGAATAACCGAAATAACAATCAAGGAAACAAAAATAAGAATTATCGCTTAGTCTTTCTAAAATTCTATCCATGAACGGTATAGGTTTATGATTTTTCTTTGTCTCACGGTTTAGTCTTCTAAAATCGATGCACATGCGATACCCAACAATAGGCCTTATAGGGACTAGCTCACCATCCTTATTCATAGTAGGATCAAAACCCCATGTCTTGGTATGCAATGAGTGCTAACCCACATACTATCGGAAATATGATATATTATGCGGCATCTAATAAGCGTATAACTTATTTTATTACTACTTCTTTCATTTCGGATTAAACCTTCTTTGTGTGTCAACAACATGTACAACATCTTCAATCATGGTAATCTTATGTGTCACAATGGATGGATCTATTACTTTAATGTCATTTAGGGTATACCCAAATTCTTCACGATGTTTGATAAAAACTGAAATAAGTTTATTTATTTCATTTTCTAATAAATTTTTACTAATAATAACAGTACATTTATTTTCATTATCTAAAAATTCATACCTCATATTGTCTGGTAGTTGTTTCAATTCAATTGGCGGAGGTTCTCGTCGCCTTTTCTTACTAGTTCTTCATAGTCATGTGGGTTTGTGCTTAATGGAGTCAAGGTAATCATCCATGTCTTCTTTCCTCATCATCTAGTGCCACTTACCAATTAATTAAGCTCCTTTCTAATTCATCTTGTGGAGTGCTAAAATAAATTGCTAGCTCGGCAATTGTTTTCTCTTCCTTGATATCTTCTATTTCATATGGCCTCTATTTATGTTTGGCGAAGTGGAATGTCATTTCCTCTTCTCCAAATATCATGGAAATAGTCTCCTCCTTATTATCAATTCGAGCTTTAGTTATAGAGACAAAAGGATTACCTAAACAATGTGACAAAAAGTATCTCGAGGAATATCAACAATATGAAAATCGAGAGGGTACATGAGTGGTCCAATAAAAATAGATATTTCAAATAACAACTTCCAGTTTTATATTAGTTCTATTAAACAATTTCATAGTAGTGTCAACCAGTTCCACATCCGGATTATTTAAATTGTAGCGAAGTTCCTCATAAAGTGATGAAGGCATAATATTTATAGTGGAAATTGGATCACAAATTCCATATAAGGAAGTTTCTCCCCAGTATATAAGAGTCATGGGTTTAGAAGTTTCTTTACCTTGTATATTACCTATAATGAAGTCTGAAGTTTCAGAATCGAGCATAACTACTTCATTTTCCATGATTCTTGCCTTCATGAGATCCTTAAATATAAAAATATTTGCATTGGTAGCTTCAGGGTTCTTTTCCGGTTTCTTTGATCTTGTCTTTGTATGTTCTTCCTCCCTGCACTTTTTCTTAATATTCTCTTGAATAGGTTCATAGGAAAATTCTACCAATGATGCGTCCTATCTTTCTTGCTTATTTTCTTCGATGGGTTTGTAAGGTTCCCATCCTGTAGGTACCTGCATATGCCCTGCATAATTCTCAATAATTTTCTGCACCGAATAAGAATCAATACCGAGTGTTTTAATCATCTCACAATTCCTTTAATCTAAAAGAAAGTCGTTAACACAAGCATATTCAGAATAACTTTTCAGATCTCTCTCCTCATTTTAAAGACTTTTCGTTATTTATTTCATTTTCTTTATTAATTTCCAAGCTTCATTATAAGTATAATATATGAAACTACCATTAGAAGCGGTATCTAGGCTCATTATATTTTTATTATTAAGCCCTCCATAGAAAGTATGGGTGATTAACCAATCAGGCAAACGGTGATGGGGCAATTATCTAGATAGCTTTTATACCTTAGATAGCCTTCATATAAACTCTCATGAGGATTATTTTTGAAACTAATAATAATACGTCTCATCCTGTGAGCTTTGCTACGAAATATTTTTGACAAAGAAATTGTTTGTCAATCTGTCCACATCCTTGGTGCCTCGCACAAAAAGGATCTATATAAGTTGTATACATTATTAGAGTGTTTTCTAAACAACTGAATTTTAACCTTATCAAGGTCACAATCATCAAATATGAAGGAACCAAAAACATCTTCAAATAATTGTAAGTTTTCATATGGACTCTCTTCATTGGTCCCTGAAAACTTCTTAGAGTTAAGTAACTCAAATAATAAGGGATGGATCTCAATACCATCGAGGTTTATACTTCTATTGATAGTTATAAAAGCATCCATGTGCGAACTCATATTCCTTACGGCCTCAAGCTGCATTAAATGTTGTGTGTTGTCCATTGTTACGGTCCTGCAACTCAAATCAAAAAAATTTACAATGAAAGTAAATAACTAAAAGTAAAGTGACTTATAGCGCTAAGCTCCCTGACAACAGCGCCAGAAAATAGCTTGATGACTGCAAGTGCACATATCGTTTGTAGCTAGTTTCGAAATAAAGATATCGATCCCACAGGGAGCAGTAGGCAAAAGACTAAAATGCTCTTAACTAAAACTAAACGAATTACTTAAGGAATAGTTCTAAGATGCAAGAAAAGTAGAATTGTCTTTGGGTTTTTGGGTTTCTGGTTGAGTGAAATAGTAAAGTAACTAAAAGTAAAACTTAATGCAGAAAGTAGTAATCACACGTGTAAGAAAGATTTAAACTGCAATAGGGGAAAGGCGTTCTCAGGGAGTGGTGGATACACCCCTAGCAATTTAGACTAAGTGATCAAGATTATTATAAGAAATATTCTCATGATATGCATGTATGTGGGAAGAGCTCCATATATGGATGATTAGGCAGAAACCACTACTCACAACATCCTTCATAACCATAGCTGACAGATAAACGACATCAATCGTACTATCCCGCTATTAAGGGATCTCTCATGGCATGGACATGGCTTAATGAGTTCTCCTTGCTTCCCAAAGTTAGTACGTAAAGGATGATAACGACTTTATAGTCACGATGAAGTGCTATCATCCCTCCATCTGCCAACAAGTAACCCCCTCCATCAAGTCCCCGTGAGAGGAAAATATTAAGGAGGTGCACAACTCCCAACATCAATATGAAGACAATTAACACATACATATAACGATGTATAACATAATAATAATTATTTCATGTCAATCATATACTAGGGTTTCTCCATCTCTGTAATATCCCAATTTCAGCAACCCTGATATTTTGTTAATAAGGCAAAAATCAGGGGGGAACAAAACCTTTTTGTTGTTAAATGTTACAATGTTTATTGCTTGATGCTTTTGCTTATGCAACTTCTTGTATATTAGAAGATATACTCCTCACTTTAACCCTAGTTGATAAAAAATATTTTTACAAAAGGAGATGTCTTGGCTCATCTTTCATATTCCCAAATGTTCTGGAATTTCAAAACCTGAGCCAAGATTTCTTCAACACAACAAAATGTTTTTCTAGTTCTAATAACAAAACTATGGATACCTATATACAATCTCCTTATGTTTTCAAGACAGAACATTCAACAACTCTTATTTCTAGGTTTTCCAAAACTTTTTTCCTAAAACCTCACCACTCCAATCTTCGTAGAAATAACAAGAGGTACTTATCTTACTTCAAAGCACAAATTCAAAATGCCCATCCTTACCTCAATATAACTTCCAGACCCCCTATGCTTATTCGTCAATCCCAAGATCAACGTTGACGCGACACAGCGAAATGTATATCATTGCAGACGTACAAAATAGTAATTTATTATAAAGTCTGAATAACAACATAGTGAATGTCTAGTGACATTTATTACATCCAGAAAACACAGCAAAAATATAAAACGCGAAGCGACTCCATATCAGCCACAGGCAGTCGATGTAGTCCTCTCCATAGTACTCTGAAGTATCAACAAAAGTATTGCCATGAGTACATGATGTACTCAACATACCCCTTATGCAAAACCTATAATATCTACATGTGGCTTTATGTGGAGGTTATATGGTTCTTTTGCATAAAGCCAATTTTATTTGCAATATGGTAATAGTTTTGATGAAAGCAGTTTTGGAAAACATGTTTATCATCAATGTGGTAATTCTCAATAGTGTGATTGTCCACGACAACTCACATAGTTCACAGATTCTGAGATAAGGATGGTGGCAAAGAGGGAAGTAACAAGACAGGTTCCCGTATGTCAAGAAAGATTCATCTATCGTCCATGACCGTGGACACGGCTATTCGAATAGTTTAAACTCTGCAGAGGTTGTACACTTTTCCCACACGACACAATCCCGTCTTGACGCCCACCAGCCGTCGCTGGTTTAATACACACCAATTGTTGTACCGACAGATGGATTGTGACAAGGTCTTTTAGTTAGATCCCCCAAAGATATGACATGCCCACCGGGTATGGCGCACGGAACTGAGAGTATGTCCCCAAACCGGTCCTCCCATCTGTGCCGAAGGTTCTCCCGCAGGCAGACACCTCATCAGCGGTACGGCAACATCAACACCTAAGGCTGACTAACTTACTTGACCAAGACAGTGCCCATTATAGAATGTGGTTGTATGGTTGGTCACAATCTTCAAATCCAAGACTTATTAGGACCTCATGCGGCATGGACGACGGATTTCCCCCTCCAACTAGTGAAGGGCAGCCAATCGCTCCTTCCTTTGATCCAGCTGTTCCCCGCGCCAGTGTTTAGACGGTAAGTTTCACCCAGAGTAGAATAGAGTAGAGGAAGCAACAATGGCTAGATCAGCGAACTCATCAAGTTTCAAAAGGGTATATGTGACCCGAGGGTCATCCAATTCCTCCGAAGAGGGGAGATCAAGGATCCTTTTATTATTGAGCATGGCTAAGCAATTCTACTCTAATAAGACTACTATATAGTATCTACTCAGGGTATTGTATGGCGACAGGTGTATCAAGGTATGTGTGTAACCAAAATAGCATATATTTGTAAAACAATAAAATATAATGCACTTTATAAAGTTGGGATAAGACATGGTAAGGGGCATGCCTTCGTTGTCGTGAAAGTGTTCTTCCCCGAAATATTGATCCTTCTCGAACCCGTCACTCCCTACGCGCCATAACGATGAATCACCGATAAATACACATTTCAAATAACCACACATAAGATCCAAATATAAAGATCCAATAAAAAGACCCAAATAGGCTTGCGAGGTTTGGATGGTTCGGTATAAAGGTCAGTCTACCGTTCTCGGCTAACAGTAGAATTTTAGTAAAAATAATGTATTTATTTGAAAAACTCATGCCGCATAAATAAAAATATGCCATGCACAGACTACAAGCTAACTAGTCACGCAACACGCATACACGTGTGTATAAATCATGCAAACAAACTACTGTAATCCTACCCATGCAATACTAAGAAATCTAAGACTAGTACGTTTGAACAAGCTAACTAAAACCTACATCGTGAGCGACAAGGAATATAATTAAATTGTAAGAAACCAAACACTTGGTTCCTCTAGTATTCTAGCAAGATGGGTAATTAGTACAAATATTTGCAAAGAATATTACAAGCTCTCTGCTACAGAATCCGTCGTAACTAAATTGGTAGCCATAGTTTAAGACTAAATATATTTTATAGTTAAGCACAGTACCTGCAAGAAAATTTATTGTCTAACTATACTAATCGATCATGCATGGCTAACTAATACAGACCAGACGTACATGTGTGTATATATACACACACTAATTTTTTTAAAAAAAGTCTGATAAATAACACTATATTTGCAAACTAAATCTACACTGCGGTTATTTTAACTAATTGACATGTTTCATACGTTGGGTCCGGCTGATCATAGGTGTAAAACATGGTCAAAGAATCTAATGTCGCCGGTGGCATTCGTTCACCGGCGGTGCAAATTAGAGAACTATAGCTAGAATTCATGTCTAGGAGCTAGGCATACGTACGGATATAGTGTGGGTGCAAGGATTTGTGCCGAAGCTCAACGAGTATGACACGATCGTCAGACGAAGATGATGAACTGAGATGAACGGAGGCGAAGTGCGTCTCCGGCGATCCGCGTCTCGTCCTTCTAGTCCACGAGTCGGCTCTCCACGTCCTTGCGCTTCCGGTGGCGTAGCAGCTCGTTCTCCCGTAGCCGGACTCGTAGAGAAAGCCAGCGACGTCTAGCGGTGATTCATGATGTGAGGAGTGGGACTTGGCTAGTATGGTAGAGGAGACAAAGAAAGGTATCACATCGTCGACTTGGCTCTGTAAAGATATGAGAAAGATAGTGCCGCGCGATCAAAGGAGAGAATGAATACGGAAAATTACTAGAGCCGTTTCTAGTATTAATGGTTATGTTGTTTCCTCCTGGATGCTGGTCTCCTGCTGTGTGCGGAAATACAAGAATAAAGACGACGTTTCAAATCCAGACTCTAGGCGTGTTAGAGGGTTGTGGTGCTACAGCTAAACAAGAATAATAATAAAAACGTATCGGCTCCTATTCGGTGATACATACACTACGAACTGGGACATCCAAGAAAAGAAAAGACAAGGATATAAGAAGATACCAATATCCTAATGATGCAGCCTGCCATGCATGCATCGGCTTGCATATGCATATAAATGCTGGGTCTAGAGAGAGAGCTAGAGAGAGAGTCTCGTATATACGTATATTGCACAGTAAAATTTGGCATGCATGACAAAAAAAGAGAGAAGATGGGTTGCTAAACGTATATATATATACACTAATTGGACATGCAATTTCTTAGGCCCAAAAGGGTTTGTTTGAAAAGAGTCAAATAAGAAGCAAATTGGCAATTTAAAAACACGTCCAATTAACAATACCAAAAGTATTTTGAGAAATAATCTCCTTCTTATATATGTCTAATTAATTCCAATATAGTTGGAATTAATTTAAGAAATACAAAACAACATATTATTTTAAGTCGCAGCAACATCATTTGATAAAAAAAAATTCAACCGTAAAAATCAGGATGTTACAACTAGATGAATAGGTAAGAAGATTCCTGATGGCATGAGAAAAAGGAACTTCATTCTCATACTTTAATTATTTGGCACAACAAGACTCTTGCCAACATAAGAGGGTTTGGAGGATCGACCAAGAGACATTTAGCAAACACTACTTTAAATATTCTCCTTGATGTTCGAGAAATCAGACATCAAGTAAAGGTCAGACTTCGGAGACAAAGAAAACCATGAACACAACTCTTATGATAAATCATAGAAGATGCCTCATGAAGAGTGGTTGTTGATGAATCAAGAGAATATGACAGAGAGTCTTTCTGGCTAAGTGTCAACCATTACATCAATCTTACCAAACTTACAAAGTGACCTATGCAAAAACCTTGAGGAACACTAACCATCTTTGTTGCTTGAGAGTCAAATCTGGTTAGGTGGAATGATAGTTCAGACTCAGCATGTCCGAATAGAAAGGGTGCAACATTTACACATAGGTAAAGTCACTAGATTCTCAAGATATGGACTATAGTGTTAAACTCCAAAATACTGAGCTAGATTGCTAAACCATGCATTTAGCAACTTGCCGAAAGATAGAAGCACACACATAAAGTACTAATAATAAAAACACATGTATCCTGAAGAAAATAAAGATAACTCTTCTTGAATCCACGACGACATCTTTCAACATTTGCATGTGAACCAGAGAAGATTACTTCTAACATCCAGAACTCATACTTCGAAATAACATGAACACGGTTCTCGAAAGTTTCCAACATTAATGCCAACTATTCCATATGAATCTAATCTAACATGAAGAAGATAAGGATATTGTTGATGGCCTCAACAAAAAACTTATCAAAACACTCCATGAAGATGGACTCATATGTTTCTTGAAAAAGGAAAATGTATTGGTCAGACCAAAGGGCATGAAGATATACCCAAGTGAAACCGTGGCACCCTGGATTTATGGTCCGAGAATACCCGTTATGCATACAATTCACGTTCCCATGATCAGTGAGCCGTGAGCATAACCGACTAGTATCATGACAACATCCATAAAGTAACGAGTATAAAACTTACAAAGTGGCCATTATGGCAATTACAACACAAGTAGCGGAAGTCTTCAAGCACAGAGCCCATGTCATGCCTTAATCTACAGGCAAATGACTGGGACAACGGCCTAGCTCGCATAGACGTCAACACCTTCATCACTTCTTAACATCTGCAATCTGGCCAATTAAATAGCCAGGGACAATGCCGGTGAGTACTTCGAATGTACTCGCAAACCACCGAGACAAGGTAATAAGACAATGCATATTTGGCTGTGGCGAGATAGCTCTACACTATAGTTGTTTCTGAAAAACTATAACAATGGCATCTCTATATCTTTGTTGAAAAAGAGTTTTTGGAAAATATGTCTCCTTTTAGAAAATCCGGATATCCCCATATCCTTGTTAAAAACTTTAAAACAGTTTTGTTGTAAAACCCCTTTAAAACATCTTCGACCATCTCTGGTCAAAACCAAATTCATTCTTATCTTTCCTCGTGACCAGGTCACATCCTTTTTAGTCATATCCACATATCCGAAGGGTCCTCCTAGCACTTGACATTCCAACTGTCCTTGACTTTGGACATGGCTATTCGAATATATTAGACTCTGTAGAATTTGTGCACTTTACCCACAAGAATCAATACATCCGCCGGGTTACAACCACAGACCGCTACACATGATAGACGGGGGCTCGGATAATCAAACTTAAATTTTCATTCGTCCATCCCTAGAAAAGGCGGCTTTTCCTTATAGTTTTATCATTGAAAACCCGTAGTTTCCAAGAGGGAAGATGTTAAGCATCTTAGACTCTATCTAAATGGGTAGGAATGGGTGTCAATAGGGTATGTGTCCTAATGGACACTCCATCATAACTTGGAGGAACCAAGTTACTTACGCCTTTTATTTGAAACAAACTATGCATTTAATCAAGAGATTTATAAACGAGATATAAAAGAATTGATAAACAGGAGTAGTTTATTATAGGAGTTCAGGAATGGTGGCTTGCCTGTGACCAGCGAGGTGTGCCGTGACTTCCTTATAATACCAGAATACAAAATATATCAATAATAATAATAACCCGATGCTTCCTTCTTCTCGGCGTCACACAATCTCAACTATCGCCGTTATCAAGCATACATGCAAACAAACAACGCACAATCAATACAAGGCATACAAGTATCAAACCATACATTAAGAAAAATATAAATACATGGTATACATTATTAGGATGTTGGATGATTGGTTGATAAGATTAGCAAAAAGATTTGGAGGCATTAGGGAAAGGCTCCCTTTGGATTTATAGTCTAGGAACTACGTAAGAGAGGGTTTTTGAGAAAGGGCTTGATATGTATGATACCAACGTATAAAAATGATACCATCAGATAGGTAATGATAAAATTAATCCAAAAAAGTGGTTTCACCATTTTATCAATTTCCATTGATTTATATAGTAGATAAAACTCTAGTTTTAGGAAATAATTCACCATAAATGTTCTATAGTTCCAATTTTTTTACACGCTTGATTAGGTAGTACTTAGTGGAATGAATTAAGAGGAGTTGGATTCACCTCAAAAACATTACCAGAATGCCCTTGAGAAATTCCCAAAGACAATACTAGATGAGATTTGTCTTTTTCATCATATTTAAATTACAGAAGCCTATTAGGTGATTCCAAGGACACATGTTAGGTACTGAGAATACCTTTCTAAAAAATTTGGAATTAACCTTTTGAACTCTGAAGCTATTGTTATGAATTTATTGGTGAATAATCCATACACGTACAGTTTAATTCTCCAAAATTCAATAGAGGTTTATAAAATTATGAGCTCTTGGATTTTGCAAGGTGTCGATAAGTAGGTGTCTTGGGAGTTGGAATTAGGTCAAAACCTCATTTGGTTTGACCTAGGTAATTTCTAAAAAGAGAAGGCTTGATTTTGATATTTTGCTAACTACAATAAGGGAAGCAAATGGGTATGGGCAATGAACATGCATGGTATGGAATATACCTTCTAGCACAAATTGGTTTCAGGTCATTTGGATGACTAAAACTCCCTGGAGATAATTATTAGTGAAAAGCATACCTCTTGGCAGATGATTTATCATATTTATTTTAAACATCAATTTAGTCCAGCACCAAGTCTACCTGTTTGTAAAGACATTCAGGGACCTAAGAAAAATAGGGTCTAGGCATTTTAGTTGGTTTTATATTTTCATTTAGATTTAAAGCAGATAGTCAAATCTCTAGATCTGGACAAAATAATCAAAAGGGAGGTAAGCACAGGGTAGTTTCTGAAGGGCAATGGGCCGAGGGAGGGGATTAGGCCCATCCAGGCACATCCCCCCGCAGGATCTGGGGTTCGAACGACTGACGGCGCGGTCCCGCCCATCAGTGGAGGAAGGGGACAAAGGGGTACGGGGGATTGAGGGCCGTCCGATTAAGAGGGATCCGACGGCCCCTGTTCGTCTTCCCCGATGGAACTGGCCCGACGGCGGAGGAACCCTAGGATGAAGGGGGAGGCTCGGGTGTGCGGAGAGGCGACGAGAAGGGGCGGAGGTGAAGCGGCGCTCGACGGCGGTCAGAACGAGGGGCGACATAGGGTCGTTCCTCCTCGTGAGCGAGCTCGCGAGACGGTGGCTGAAAAGGTGCTCGCTGGAGCTCTCTACAGGGGCCTCTAGGTTGCTGCATGTCAATAAAAAGAACAGGGTTAGCACTGGTAGGGCAAGGGGAAACCAGGAGAGTGACATGCAAGGAAAGAGTGGCATGGGAGAAGAGGCTATGCTCGACTTTTGCTCGAGGCCGAAGCGCCTCTCTTCTTCTCCCTCGAGCAGAAAAGAGCAGGGGAGAGGAGGTGGTTGTTCTGGGGATGGGAGTGGAGAGGAGAGGGGGATAATGAGGCAGAGTGGAGTGTGGTGCTGGCTGCTTTCCTTATAAACAAAAGGTGGGGTTGTTCATGGTGGGCATGGTCTAGTGAGGGGAAGAGAGGGGTGCTGCTCATGTATTGGTCGAGGGGGATAGTGGAGAGGTGTGTGTGGGCCTAGGCATGACCAGAGAGGACAGGGGAGCTTCTGGTGTAGCCTTAGCCAAGTGTGGGTTTAAAACAAATGCTCCCTCTCTCTCACTCAAGCACATGGGACAAGGTAGAGAGGGGTGCAATAGTGATAGGCTACATGGGTGGTAGACTAGAGGGTGTGTCTGCTAAGGAGGGTGCTTGACAAGTTTGGAGATAGTTTGGTTTGATTTAGCTTAAGTTTTACTGTTTTGCAAAAAGTTGATCAGAAGGATGCTGGGAAGGAAGTTGGAGAATTTCCATTGCACAAGGTGAATATATGGTACTGGTAGATAGGGGAGGTCAAATAATCTCTTCAGGATTTATTTGGAGATTTCTGATGATTAAGAGCCCATATTAAAATCATTTAATCAAAAAGTGAAGAAGTGGTTTCTAGAATCTCATGTGATATTTTTACATTGGACAAGCTTGATTTTTGATGTGTTATGGTCCTAAATACCATATTACACATTGGAGAATTTTATTTGAATTTATTGAGGTGGGATAGTATTTTTAGGGAATTATTTCTTATTTCTTCCATTTAAGAAAAAGGGCAAAAAGGAATAATAAAGAATCTAAAAATATTTATTTTTGAGTTGGAAATATGGGGTAAGAGGTGGAGAACTCAAATATGAACTGATTTGTCAAAGTGGTTGGGAGAAAAACAAACTTGCCTTTATAGACAAAGATTTTGAGAGTTTAGTAAGTAAAGGGAATTAAGTAGTTTAATAATCCAAATAATTATGGGAATTTTTTTTGGGATGCTTATATCCAAGGTAGATGATGTAAACTTTATGTAGGCATCAAGATAAACCTTGAGTTTGAAGTAATGTGGTGAAAAGGGATGGAAACTAGATTTGAGAGGATCTAGGGTTTGGTTATTTTTATGCCACCTAAACAGGGTTGTAGCTGTGAGCTCAGAGCTCACCTTGGAATAACGGGTATATGGATAGATATACCAACTAATATAGATAACCAAGGAATCAAGAGTTGGGCTTGGTTGGATTTGAGGTGGTGTAGGAGTGATGGCAAACTTTGTTGAAAATATGGCTGCCATAGCGATACATCGTAGTCTCCTAAACCATGTGGGTTTAAGAAGCACAAAGCTTCCATGGGAACATGGGGAGTGGGGATTGATAGTCCATGATTATTAGATAATAACAAAGCAAAGGGTTGGTCATGGGTAGGTGGTATATATATGTGAGCTTCTGCCAAAGTAGGCAAGATGATAAGATTTGCGAAAAGATAATTATCTTGACTACAAAATCATCATGTATGAGTGGGAATTAGAATGGATTAGCCAAGGTTAATAGCGAGCCTTGGTAGTAATAATGATGTACTACAATATGGATCAAATACAATCTCAAGAATACACATGGGTTAGAAAAGGTAGAGCTCCAAAGATTGAAGCTAGATAGGAAATCCAGACTTAGCCATTTTGGCAGATTTTCACTAGCTTGCAAGAGGGAAACATTTGAGAGGGTGGCAAGGGTTTATAATTTCCATTTATTGGTTGATGTTGAGGTATAGATTGAGTAGAGGGGATCCAAACTTGGATTGGTTCTTCACTAGGTTGGAAACCATCAAGAGGGATTATCCTTGGATTGGTCTGATGAGTAGATGAGATGGTCACTTAAGTGGCTTGGGTTGATCCAGATTTGGATGCTTAGTTTGAGATTGATGATCACAAACAAAGATTGGGTCCTAGTGTGTGAGATACCAGTTTATCTCATTCTAGTTCCTAAGCAAACAAGGCAATCCGCAGATCAAGGCAATTCATTAGACAATCAGATGCAATTCAACTTATCACTTATCCAACTACCACTAGGGTTACCATCAAGCCTAGCTTGAAGTAAGGAGGATAATTTGAATTGGTTGTGCTTTTGAAGTAAGATAAGGACCTCTTGGTATTTCTACCAAGATTGGATGAAGAGTTTTTAATAAAGGTTTTGGAAAAACCTAGAGGTAAGGTAGTTGAAGTTCTGTCTTGAAACATAAAGATATTATATATAGGTCTCCATAGTTTTGTTCATAGAACTAGTAAATATTTTTTTTGCCAAAGTCATCTTGGCTCAGGTTTTGGAATGACAGAACATTTGAGAATATGAAAGATGAGCCAAGACATCTCTTTTGTAAAATAGATTTTTGTAAACTAGTGTTGAGATGAGGAGTACTTCACCTGATACACAAACAGATGTATGAACACCAGCAAAAAAGTAGGCAAGCAATTCAACACTTAACAAGAAAAAGTTTTTGTTCCCCCTGATTTTTGCCTTTTGGACATTAAATCAGGGTTGCTGAAATTGGGATGTTACAGAAACTTCACAAGAATAATTATCATTAAGATAGTGCTTGGAACTGAGTTTGATTTGACGATAACCCAAATCAAATCAAAGTTAGGGAGGATAACATATCCACAGAGTAGATACTTTCTTGCTTCAACACGTACAAAGCTAGGCATCCCTTTAAGAAAGAACTGAGTCGGATAGAAATTTTTTCTTACAAATCTCCAAGTTGTTGTTAAGATCAACCAACTTGTTCAGGGGTATCTATTACAGATCCTTAGAGAAAGGAGTAGTTCAGAGAATTTGCTTTCTCAAGAACTTGACATCATAGTCATGTGGCAACATGGCAATACTTCTAGGAAGACATCCAGAATATCACAAACCACCAATATGTCACTTAGTTCGAGAGGAAACTTTCTTGGTAAGGCAAGAAGACACAATCTAAGAGCTTCAACATGATACTAACTCTTTGACCGAAGAGAGTGTACCAGAATAACTGACTTGGTAACATAGTCATCCTTTGCTTTGTGCATGGTTAACCAATCATGCTAAGAATTACTCAAATGTCCTTTGAGTTCAAAATAATAAAAATTGCTAAAAATCTCAGATAGCCACATTATTATGCACACACATCATTTACGAGCACGAAAGCTCGAAGAAGGGTGGGTAAATATGTGTGGGAATATCACTTCATCGAGAGGGTCATGAAAATTAACATGACCTATTAGTATAAAAGGGTGTGATACTTTAAGATGGAACAGATGGGAGACACTCAATGCCTCTTAATATGCATACTACAACACTTTGATCTGATCCTAGATATGACGAGCTACTGGATTTCTTTCTCCTGACATCCCGAAATGGGTTGTCTTGATGCACCAAAAGATTATCTTACATCGAAGACACCAATCCATGTTTACTACTTGGATACCAACTGGTAAACAAAGGTCAAGAACAACAAGGGAAAAAGAACATACTCAGGGTTGAATCCCAAGATGTGGATGCATAAGGCAACAACCTTCCGAAAACCAATGCATAGAAAAGGGAGGTTATTGGGGATATACTGTCCGAGTATAGCCACATGACTCACTAACCAGGGTGGCCCACCAAAAGGTTAGAGCTTTGCTTCATTGGCGGCCCAGTCAGAGAAATAGGAGGAGGAAGTTCTGGCTATGACAAGGCCAAGAAGAGTTACCGAGTTAGGCCTGTAGTATTACTTGTAGTCCAAGCTATATACAGTTACCCACTCTGTAACATAGCCGGATAGGTCTCTCCTGTAACCCAAGGTCCTGGTGACTATATACACCAGCCCTATGTGAGCCTTTAGGGAAATAACCACAATCACAACTCTGGCGAACATCTCTTGTAATGCAATAACATACGGCTCTCACCAATATATTCTGGGTTGCTATCAGAGTAGGATCCGATCACCGCGATCGATCTGAACCTAGGTAAACTTGTGTTCACTGTTCCCGGAACATCCTACGTCTCACACCCCATCTTCTCAACGTCGTTAGGACCTCCTATGGCATACTTGTCGACAATTCGATGACAGTTGGCGCCCATCGTTGGGCGGGTGACTTTCGGAGCTTTGTTCCAGGCGGAATCTGCCCGTGCAGGATTGGAGGAACAATCGCCATGTGTCGCATGGTCTATGCCAGTCATGTACCCCTCGTCCTTCTCGACGAGACTTGGATTCCGTCTAGCAACCCCTTGACAACCTACACGGTCATGCCTATCGACGAGATCGATATCTACCTCGGTTTCTCTGAACCCTCCAACCCACCCTTGAGGTGATGACCATGGTGGAAGAAAAATCCGGATCTGCAAAGGCGGAAGAGTTCAATATCCTAGAAAAAATCGAAACCAACCCCGCCCACTCCTAAAGTGGAAGAAGCGGTGGAGGAAAAATCCGGATCTGATCTCCCCGTCGAGATAGGATACACAGATGAGGAATATACCCTCTATGGATCAGGCCCTACCCATGCCGTAGCAGGAAAAGCACTCTTGAGGCACAAGATAAAGAAGATAACGAAACGCCTCTACATCAATTACGAAGAAATCGCCGATATCAAGGAAATATTTGAGATGACAGAGGCGAAAACCCAGCTATGTTGTTACCTCAAGAACATGAACAAGAAGAAGCACTGCTTCATATACCAAGTGAGATCTGGATCCGACTCTGTAGATGCTGGAGCCGGAAACGATTCATGTAGGGTTCGCAGCCTAGAAAACAAATTCCTATGATGGGAACATCTAAGTACCAAGATCTATCTACTAGATACAAGAAACGGGTGGATATACATCCATAGAATACATACCCTCGAACACCGAATAGCGTTAACGAGGTTGTACTCGTGGATGATGTAGCCGAACGCTTGTCGATCTCAAGATCGTGATGAAGTCCATCTGGTCCAGCCGGTCTAGCACGATCAAGTCCAGCACCTCAAAGCAGTGGTGCATCCGTGATCGCACACATGTACGGGTACCCCAGCAACCTCCGCGCCCTCGCTCCAGCGAAGCAGCGGAAGCAACAAATCCTTCTAGAAAAAGCCACCGGGAACATGTATCTCGCTGATCCGAGACCATGGGGAAATTCTAAAGGGGGAGAGAGATCCTTCGCGAGGAGGTGTGAGATGAGAGGAGGAAGTGGGTGACTTTTATAGGGAGAGGGGGGGCAGCCCCCTCCCATGGCATGGCAGCCATGGAGGTGCCTCCACCTCTTCCACATTCATGTGGGTGGAGCTCCCACTCACATAAATAGCCACCCACTCAAAATTCCACTCACCTCCATTAAATTTCCACCAAATTTAATGTAATCTCTCATTAAATAAAACTCTTTTATTTATTTATTCATAATTTTGTTAATTAATTTAATTAACAAACATTCACATAAAACCCCTTGCTAGTATTCCATTTCACATGCAGAACCAGTTTCAGCAATTTCAACTGAAACAATTCCGGTGTCTAGTGAAATAAATTCCTGCGCTTTCCTTTTCTTTTTCTGGCATATCATTTGCTCCGAATGGTGTCAGTATCCCTTAAGTGTGTCACCCTATGATTCACGAATAATGCGGACATGATCGAGACCCTTCTCCGATCAATAATCAGTAGCGGGACCTGGAGATACATAATAACTCCCACACATTCAACGATGACTTCTGTGATTGTGTGAACCTTTTACGCTAGTATCTTAATCCCTTTGTTTCACGATATATTACATGTCCGAGATTCTATCATCGGTATCTCCATACCTAGTTTGATCTTGTTACCGACAAGCACTCTTTTCTCGTTCCCGTGATATAACATTCTAGTGATCAAATCACTTGCTTGCAAGCTAATCAATGTGATATCACCGAGAGGGCCCAGAGTATATCTATCCGTCATCGGGATTAACAAATTTCACTCTCGATCCATAGGCCTCAACATAACACTTTATTAGTTCTGAATCCATCTTTATAATCACCCAGTTACGATGTGACGTTTGATGTTATCAAGAAACTCTTCCGGTGTTAGTGATTGACATGATCTCATGGTCTAAGGATTAGGATCACTTCATAAGTAGTTATAGCAATATGAACTCAATGACTTTGATCGTAATGCTATACTTCGGATGAATGTTCATCACATAATTACACTAATGTTGTGACCTCGTTATTAACAACATCCAATGTCCATGATCAGGAAACTTTGATCATCTTGTTAATCAACGAGCTAGTTTATCAGAGAGGCATAACTAGGAACTTCCTTTTTTGTTTATTAAACACACATGTATTAACGTTTCCGTATTAATACAATTATAGCATGCAAAATAAACATTTATCATAAATAAGGAATACGATAATAACCAATTTATTATTGCCTATCGGGCATATTTCCTTGATCTCTCCCACTTGCACTAGAGACAATAATCTAGTTTGAAAACTTTGCGTATTGAACACCTATGGCTTTACGGTGTTCCATATACATAATCGCAAGTGGTTAACATAATCTCTGGATCCGACGCTTTCAGGTCCGTTTGTATTTGCATGTCTTTGTGTCTTCACGCATCACTCATTCTCCAATGAGATGGCATTGTATAAATTTTGTCTTTTGGTGAGACCTTTAGTTCCTTGGGGTTAAATCATGTCGATTCTATTGTCGTACAATATATCTTTAGTGTTAGCCCATTGCGAACAATACCTTAGTTTGATAACAAACTACTTGACACAAATTCCCTCCTTCTTCGCTAATATAGCAGTCATATACTTAGCCTTTTTGTTGTAGTATTCGTCACAATGTCTTAACTATGGATTTCATCCAAATCCATCATGGAATCTCCTTTCCATTACATTGTGCCACCCATAGTTTAAATTGAGATAAACTTAATTTGTATCTTGTGACAAAACTAGTATCAATGTAACGCTTTACAATGAACTATTTGTAATTGTTTGTCACCTCTACACAAATATATTCTTAGTTCTTCCAAAAGATCATAAGAATATCCTTACTATAGTCCAATGATCATTTTATGATTCATTCTGGTATATCATCATAACACTTAGAGCATAGGACATATCTGGATGTGTACATATCATGGTATGATTGATCAAAACATTCTCGTGATTTCACTCATCAAGTGTCAAAGCACTTGAATCTTGTTTCACTTATCAAGTGTCGATACACTTGAATATTGATTCAATTCCTTTTCCATGCGACAAGAACCGTTTCTTGTTGATTCTATATTGAACTCCTTCAATATCTCATATATGTACGTTTGGCACAACCATATTGGCGTTACAGTCTATCCACTATAGACATTCACGCTAAATATTCGGGTTTTGCCTAAGTCTTTCATCGAAATGAAATTCTTAACCTTTGTCAATAAAAGATACATCATTTCTAATCAACAAGATGTCCTTCACATAATGTATTAGAAATATGTCTCAGCGCTCCCACTTAATTTCTTGCAAATGCAAGCATCTTCATCGTCTCCTGATGAAAAACTCCTTTTCATCATGGTGAAGATTCCAACTCCGCGATGCTTACTTCAACCATTGAAGTTTGCATGCCCTTTTAGCATCCTTTGAATTTAACAAAACCCTTTGGACCGTGTCATGTACACGTCCTAGGTAACCATTCTATTAGAAGAACTTTGTTTTGTTTATTCATCTACCATATACCAAATTATATGTAGTGGTTGCTACTTTAATCCGTCCAGACTAAATATCGCTATGAAAGATCAAATCTTGTCATAGTCAACTCCTTGAACATTGTCGTAAAATACTTTACGACATGTCGAATATTTCATAGATGTGAGACATCCATGTCTGTTTCTTTATAGATCCAAATACGACCGATAGGTTTTTACACCTTTCCGGAGGGTCTTCCAAGTTCAAAACTTGATTTCTCGTGTATGGAACTATCACGGATTTTATGGCTTCAAGCCATTTGACGGAGCCAGGGCCCATCATCGCTTCTTTGCATATAGTCGGTTAATCATTGTCAAACAATGATGATTTACTCTCAAATCTTAGTATTTGATTGTTTATCCGACCGACTTGGTTCAATAAGAACTTAGATCTTCGTGACCACAACCTTTGAGGCACATAAGCTATGAGCATTATGGCAGCCTCCAGAACGATTTCCGGCGCTGCGCAACTCAGCACATTTAGCTAAGGTTCGTTAACCTTATCAAAGTTCTATTGTCCTCCCACTTAACTTTTATGAAAAATTCCTTCTTCAAGAAACTTCACATTTCAAGCGACAAACCCTTTTGTCCTCGGTGTTAAGGAGGAATAACCAATTGTTATTCGAAATAACCTACAAAGACATGCTCATCCGACTTTGGTTGTAAACATCTTACTTATGTTTAGCATACCAAAATTTAAGAAAGGACAACTTGGGTTTTACCCCAAACCATAACTCATATGGTGTCATTTCAACGGATCAAGATGGAGCTCTTTTCAGTGTAAGCGGTAGTCTCTAAAGCTTTAATCTTTTAAAACATAATGGCAGTTTTATAAATAACACCTTTGATCCAACCATGTCAAACAAGGTTTCATTACAAATCTCAAACACTCCATACTCCTATGGTGTTTGGAGATGTAAATCTAGGTGTTTTGCTAAACTTGCAACTCAAATAAATCCTTTATGATAAAATCATAATTCGTTTATTTTCTTGTTACACTTGTAACTCAAATAAATCCCTTTATGATCAAATCATAATTCATTTATTTTTCATGTTACAATGATTTTCCACTTCATCTTGAAAGTCTTTGAAACATTTTCAAATATTTCATACTTCTTTCTCATTAAGTGAATATTCACTCAAAATTTTCAGAGAAAGCATATGAAGTTGAAACCCATCGCTTACGACTATATATAATGGACTACATACATCGATATGTATAAATTCCAATAATTTAGTCGTTCGTTCTTCTTTGGCCTTTGAACGAAGTTTTAATTATCACGTGGAAAGTCTCACAAGCGTCACTTGATCAAATCAAAGACTCCAAAAATCCATGAATATGGAGATTCTTCATGTTTTCTTTCCAATATAATTTAAACAGCGATGTCACTTCATAAGTGATCTTTCAATCATTTGTCTTGCGACATTTTAGCATTAGGTTTTATGGATGTGATTTCTTCAACTAGATTTGTAAATCATCCATCTTATATGGAATACGGTAATTATTTGAACAACCTTTGTTCTTATAATACCTGATTCAAATAACAATTATTAAAACAAATCTTGAAGTCAAGCTTTGATGTCAACGAGAAATACAAACAACGGTTTGTTTGTTTTCGATGAACATCATCACATATTCTCTTGCTAGTTACTTAGGTCATTGTGGTTCATGAATTGCGCCGTTCCGTATGAAATTTCATACCAACCAATTCGGTATCCAATACCCAAGAACCACATTGTTTAACAAGCAAAGAATACAACCATAACATGTATATCATATATATACCTAAATTGGATATTTCCAATCTTTTCTTTTCTGCCAAATATATTTTATAGATTCTCTTTCAGCATTTCCTTTTCCTTTTAAAAGAATTTATCAACATCAAAAGTGGCGCCATATACATGACACATAGTCCAAAGCGTGTATATTCAAATAATAATACCTTTGGACTTGCACTTTGAAGTAGATCACCATCATCAAATGATCGGTATTCTTTCAAAATCCATTCTTTAGTAATCTTTTAGTGTAGTAAACATTTTACATACATATTCTATTCACCCTTATCATGACGACTTTCATGATCAAGCTACTTTAGCTTATAAAGGCGAATCATGAGTATAACATTACTTTCCAAAATCCTTTTGGATGATTAGGATGTCTAGCATCTCCAACCTTCGCAAATTCTCATCCAATATGAGAACATATATTATACTCTATCATATTGCAACCAAAACATTGTTTCAGATATCGTTATATCTGCCACACATGATGGTTTCTGAAACAATTCTTTCAGCTCCTAGATAAACTTGATGTTTAAATCAAGAATCATGGAGGCAAACATGATACTTAAGATACTAACATTGGAATTGTTACTCTCGATTTAATACCAATTATTAAATTTCACGGAGTAAATAGAATTTTGCTGAAAGTTTGCAATAGGACTTTAAATTTTAGATTGACACTCAACACAATACGATACCAGTTCGTAAAGTATATATCCAGAATTCTATACTTCTATTATCTCAATTACAACTATGCATAAGGTGGTGAACGAATGCCAATGACTACAACAAATTATGCAAATTCACTTTGATTTAATTTATGATAAATTGAGTTCTACTAATCCAAATTAGAAATGAACTCCCACTCAAAAACGACATCCCTCGTGTCTTTTTGGTGATTACATGAACCAAATCCACTACACCAAGTCCGATCATCACGTGAGTCGGCGTAGCTTCAAAGGCGAGCATCAAATGGGCATCATATCTACTATATGACTCATGCTTAACCTTTCGGTCCGTGTTAGGCCATGTCTACATGCTAGGCTCGCCAAGTAAGAACCTTAGTATTCGCGTGTAAGCTGTCTTACACCGAAATATGGTCGTGGATCCAAAAACACCCGATCATCACGTGATGTCTTGGAGCGAGAACATAATCGGTGCATACTAAAGGAAGAACACCTTCTTATCTTGATATTTAAATGAGGGAACATCTTATTATGCTAATAAAACGCCAAACAAGCAATATAAGATGCTATCAAACATCACATGTTTATTAGTGGAATGATATGGTTCCCGCATATGATCTCTATCATGTGCACCGTGGTATGATCACTATCATACCTATATGTGTAAGTCCAAGGTCTATGGAGATTACGCTATGTGTTGTAAGAGTATCATCTCATACTTCTACTTACAACATCACCATATCATAACACTAGCCCAGCAACAATCTAAACTAGACGCCTCTAATTTATCCATTGCAAGTTTTACGTGGCTTAGGGCTTTCGAAGATAGAACCGTTCTTACCTACGAACATGAACCACAACGAGGATAACCAAATTGTTGACAACTCGTTGCAAATTAGATATTGACTATAGTAGGAGAGATAGACACCCGCTAGCCACTTATGCAAAACTAGTTGCATGTCAAGCGTGGAACAGGTCTCATGTGCGAGGACATGTAAAGTTTGTCCGGGCCGCTTCATCCCACTATGCCACCAATATCCAAAGTACAACTAAGAAGCAATAAAATGATCATCATCGCCCACATACTCATATGTGTACTACCCGTGCAAAGTATCTACGCATAGATCCGGCTCTGATACCACTGTAGGGTTCGCATCATAGAAAACAAAAATTTTCCTACGATGGGAACAAATATGTACCAAGATCTATCTACTAGATACAAACAACGGGCGGATGTATATCTGTAGATAACATACCCTTGAAGACCGACAAAGCTTAACGAGTCCAAACTCGTGGTTGATGTAGACGATCTCTTGCCGATCTCAAGATCGAGAGGAAGTCCTAGCGCAAGAAAAAAGCAGCGCATCCGTGCTCGCACACACGTTCGAGGCACCGAGCAACCTCCGCCTCCTCGCTCCAGCGATGCAGCGGAAGCACAACTCTTTCTTGCCGAAAAGCCACCGGGAACATGTATCTCGCTAGTCCGAGACCATGGGGGATAAATTCTAGAGGGGAGAGAGATCCTTCACGAGGAGGTGTGGTGTGAGAGGAGGAGAGGGGGGGCCTTTTATAGGGAGAGGGGCACCCAAGGGGCCATGCGCCCAGCCATGGGGCTGCCCCCACCTCTTCCACATTCATGTGGGTGGAGCTCCCTCAAAATGAAAAGCCTCCACTCCCATTAAAAGCCTCCACTCATAAATCCACTCACATGCATTAAATTTCCACCAAATTTAATGCAAGCTCTCATTAAATAAAACTCTTTTATTTATTTATTCAGAATTTTGTTAATTACTTTAATTAAAAACATTCACATAAAACCCTTGCTAGTATTCCATTTCACATGCGTAACCAGTTTAGCCAATTTCAACCAAAAAGCTTTCGGTGTCTAGTGAAATAAATTCCTGCGCTTTCCTTTTCTTTTCGGCATGAAACTTTTGCTCCAAATGGATGTCGGTGTCTCTTAAGTGTGTCACCCTACGGTTCGCGAATAATGCGGACATGATCGAGACCCTCTCGGATCAATAATCGAAGCGGATCCGAGACCCATACCGACTCCCACACATTCAACGATGACTTTCTTGTGATCGTCGGAACCTTTACGCTAGTATCTTAATCCCTTTGTTTGTGATATATTACATGTCCGAGATTCGATCATCGGTATCTCCATACCTAGTTTGATCTCGTTCGACATGCACTCTTTTCTCGTTCCGTGATATAACATTCTAGTGATCAAATCACTTGCTTGCAAGCTAATCAATGTGATATCACCGAGAGGGCCCAGTATATCTATCCGTCATCGGGATGAACAAATTCCACTCTCGATCCATGGGCCTCAACATAACACTTTAGTAGTTACGAATCCATCTTTATAATCACCCTTATGGTGTGACGTTTGATGTTATCAAGAAACTCTTCCGGTGTTAGTGATTGACATGATCTCATGGTCTAAGGATTAGGATCACCGTAAGTTGTTATAGCAATATAAACTCAATGACTTTGATCGTAATGCTATACTTCGGATGAATGTTCATCACACCATTACACTAATGTTGTGACCTCGTTATTAACAACATCCAATGTCCATGATCAGGAAACCTTGATCATCTTGTTAATCAACGAGCTAGTTTATAAGAGAGGCATAACTAGGAACTTTCTATTTGTTTATTAAACACACATGTATTAACGTTTCCATATTAATACAATTATAGCATGTAAAATAAACATTTATCATAAATAGGAATACGATAATAACCACTTTATTATTGCCTCTCGGGCATATTCCTTGAGCTTGCAGCCCCAATGTGAATGCCGGCTCGATGGCGTTGAGTTCAACTGGAAGGAGATTTTCCTAGGGAATTCGCATAATCATAGCACCATCTGTTTCACATGAATCTTGAAGAAGCCCAAGAAGCACTAGATGTCATCTTTGGGTATGTTTTCTGTTAACTCATTACTTGCAAGAGTGTTGTTTGATTCTAGAGCATCGCACTCGTTTGTTACAGAATAATTTGCATGCACTAGTAAGATTCAACCAACAAAACTGAAGCATGTTATGATAGTTCAAATATCTGGTTCAACCACCAAAGCTAGACAAATTTGCAAGGACATACCTATCATAATCCATGGAATAGATTTTTATGCTAATCTAATAGTACTTGGAACCAAAGGTTTGGAAGTAGTACTAGGAATGGATTGGATGTCAAAACATAAGGATTAATCGACTATGCCAAGAAAGCCATAACCATGACTAGTACCACTGAAGTATCTATAGATCATGTATCTGAGACTTTGCCCCGTCAATTTAAGTGCAACAAGAGTCTATCCCAACCAACCATTGACTGCATCAGAGTAGTCTGTGAATACCCCGCCGTATTTCCAGATGTTTTGCCCGGTATGCCCCCTGATCGGGATATCGAGTTTATCATTGAACTAATCCCTAGAACCGGACCCATAGCTCAGATACCTTATAGTATGAAACCATATGAATTAGTGCAGCTGAAGAAGAAACTGGATGCTATGTTGGAGATAGGACTGATTCAACCAAGTGCGTCGCCATGGAGATCACATGTCTTGTTTGTGGACAAGAAAGATGGAGGTAACCGTTTGTGTACGGATTATCAGAAGCTAAATGATGTCACCATCAAGAACAAGTACCCATTGCCGAAGATAGAAGATTTGTTTGATCAGTTGACTGGTGCCAAAGTGTTTTCTAAGATTGATCTTAGAACTGGTTATCATCAACTCAAGATTCACGCAGAGGATATTCCATAGACTGCCTTCACCACCATATATCGACTATATGAGTACACTGGCATGTATTTTGGATTAACCAATGCCCCCGCTTATTTCATGAACCTCATGAATAAGATTTTTATGGACTTCCTGGATAATTTTGTCGTTGTTTTCATCGATGACATTCTTATCTATTCCAAATCAGAATAAGAACATGAGCTACACCTAAGGAGCATCCTTGGAACCCTTAGGGAGCATCAGTTGTATGCCAAGTTTAGCAAATGTGAATTCTGGTTTTAGGAAGTAGGATTCCTTGGACATATCGTGTTGGCCGAAGGAATTTTTGTCGACCCCGCCAAAGTTAAGGATGTTGAAGAATGGCAAGCCCCGACCACTCAAACCCAAGTTCGTGCATTTCTCGGATTAGCGGCATATTACTGCAAGTTCGTAGAAGGATTTTCGAGCATCGCAAGACCCATGACCCAATTGTTGAAGAAAGATAAGAAGTTTGAATGGACGGACAAATGTGAAGCAAGTTTTCAAGAACTCAAGAAGAGATTGATATCAACCCCAATCTTGATCATGCCGGATATCACGAAGCCCTTCGATGTGTTTTGTGACGCATCCAAGATCAGTCTCTGATGAATGCTAATGCAAGAAGGCAAAGTCATATCATATCTATCCCGACAACTGAAGCAACATGAGAAGAATTATCCTACCCATGACCTCGAACTAGCAGCCATAGTTTTAGCCTTCAAGACATGGCGGCATTACCTCAAGGGTAACCGTTGTGAAATTTGTTCGGACCACAAGAGCCTGAAGTATATTTTCACCCAGAAGGAGCCAAATATGAGGAAAAGGATATGGATAGAGTTAATCAAGGACTATGATCTTGACATTCACTATCACCCCTGTAAATCCAATGTGGTAGAAGATGCTCTTAGCAGATTGCTGTGTCGATTGAACACCATGATCCTGAAGGAGCAACCAATTTTGCAGAAGGAGTTGGAAGATTTCAGAATGGATCTAGTTAGTGAAGGATTTTTGGCTACTATAGAACTTCAACCCATTTTGATCAGTCAGATCAAGGAGGCATAGAAAGGAAATGCTAGTATCAACGAAATCAAACATCCTATCGGTACAGGAAAGGTACCCGGATTCACCGAAGATGAAGAAGGAGTTTTGTGGTACAAAGGACGTATCTGTGTGCCAGCAGACTCAGAGTTGTATCAAGCTATTTTGAAAGAAGCCGATGATACTCTTTATTCTATCCACCCCGGAGGAACAAAGATGTATCAGAATTTGAAGGAGAAATTTTGGTGGCATAAGATGAAGAGAGAAACCGGAAGCTACATAGCCAAGTGTGAAATCTGTCAGAGTCAAGGCAAGACATCAGAGACCCGCAGGACTATTGCAACCATTGCAGATTCCGGAATGGAAATGGGATTCAGTTGGAATGGATTTTATCACCGGTTTGCCTACATCTAGTAGGGGAAATGACTCTATTTGGATCATAGTGGATAGACTATCCAAAGTCGCCCATCTCTTACCAGTCAAGACCAATATCAGAGTTCAAAGCTAGCAGAGTTGTACATTGCTAGAATAGTAAGTTTGCATGGAGTCCCCAAGAACATTGTGTCGGATCGAGGAACCCAGTTTACCTCGAGGTTCTAGAAGAAAGTCCAAGAAGGATTAGGAACAACACTAGATTTCAGCACAACTTATCACCCTCAGACGGATGGAAAAACGGAGCGAGTAAATCAAATACTCGAAGATATGTTGAGAGCCTGTGTGTTGGAATATGGATCTAAATGGGAAGACTGTCTGCCGTTCGTAGAATTTTCATACAACAACTGTTATCAAGCCAGTTTGCAAATGGCACCATTTGAATTCATGTATGTAAGGAATTGTCGTACCCCTTTGAATTGGTCGGAAGTAGGAGAGAGTCAGATTTTCGGACCCGACATCCTACGAGAATTTGAAGAGAAAGTTCACAAGGTTCGTGATCACCTCAAGACCGCCCAATCCAGACAGAAGAGTTATGCCGACAAGAGACGTCGAGACCTAGCCTTAAATATAGGAGATTTTGTGTATATCAAAGTATCACCTTTAAAAGGAATGCAACGTTTCCACCTCAAAGGAAAGTTAGCCCCTAGATATATCAGACCATTCAAGATTTTGAATCGCCGAGGAGAAGTATCGTATCAACTGGAACTGCCGAAGGAGATGTCAGCCGTGCATAATGTGTTTCATATCTCGTTACTTCGCAAATGCCTAGAAGTCCCGGAGAATACCAAAGTTTTCAAGAATATTGATCACCGAACCATAGAGATCAACGATGACCTGACATATCCCGAAGTACCCATTCGTATTTTGGAGGAAGCCTTCAGAACCACCAGGACTCGGAGTATCAAGTTTCTCAAGATCCAGTGGAGTAACCACACTGAAGAAGAAGCTACCTGGGAGCGAGAAGACTACATTAAGATGGAGTTTCCAGATCTCTTTAAATATTAGTTTTCTCTTTTTCTCAAATCTCAGGACGGGATTTTATTTAAGGAGGAAGGTTTGTAACATCCCAAATATATTAATCAATGTTATCAAGTTCTAATCACCCTAATTTAGGGTTAACACAATCTTTTGTTAATTAAATCAATATGAACAACATGTGTGTGTGATGAATGCATGAATGCTTGTATGGACTTGTGTGATTGTTATGAATGGCAAGGATTGGTTTAAACCTGAAAACAACATTATCTAAATCATTTCCAAGCAGAATCAAATCAATAGGAATTCAAAAACAACCATATAAGCAAATCATCATTTTTGCCAATCTTGTTCACTAGACCACTTTGAGTGTTTCTAGTCCAAGATTTCTAATAGAAACAAATCCAATTCTTTTCACCCATTGCTAGACCAAGTAAAATTGAACCCAAGCCCACCTTGCAAACCCACAGAAACATTTGGCAACCCTATTCAAAGGACAATTGAAATTTGAATCTAGTTCATATGGTAAGATCACCATTTCTCAAAACCCAACCAAACCAGTTCACCTTGACAAATCCATAAAAATAGAGACTACCTAGTATGTGACCATTGCACCCACCAAGTTTCATCCAAAAATTAAAATATGAATTTCTTTCGGCCATTTCATCAAACACCTGGAGACACAAACTAAATTCTGCCAAACTTCACTGTTTTGAGCAGTAATCTTACAAAACCTTGTCTCCCATTGATCACCCTTGTCTCCCCCAGTGACAACCAGTGCATTAAACCAGCCTAGACCCCTACCATTGCACAAGGTCGAGCATGCCCGATCCACCCCTTGCCAGCCGACCATGGCAAGCTAGAACGAGCCATCGCAGCGCCTAGCCACCATTTCCAGGAGGCACGCCACCGTCCAACGACACCCTCTGTCCAGCCCTCGAGCATTGACAAGCCGTGGACCACCGAGAACACACGCGCCAAGTTCGTCCCTGCCATGTCCAGAGCGCGCCAGCTCGCCAAAGCCGACCGGCTCGCATAGACCGCGTCTCGCCTTCGCTGCTCGTCCACATGATCACCACTGTCCCAGGAGACCACCAGACATGCCCGTTCGCCGCCGCATGACCAGGAGCGCCTGTGCGTGGTCAAAAACATCATCGGTGCCGCTCAGAGCACTAGCGCGTTCCAACCGAACCACACCCCCTTGCCACGCCATCAAGCTGTTGAGCACCACCAGGAGACCGCGCACCATCCCCTAGCCTCAGCCATGCCCGCAGCTCGCTGTAACGCCGACCCCGACGAGAACTGCCCATGCCGCTCGGCCTCTCTCGCTCATCTATAAAAGGAGGACCTCCCCGCTCGTTTTCTTCACATCAGTTCACTCCCCACCTCTCACTGATCCTTCCCACTTCTTCCTAGAGAAAGTTGAGCTCCCCCTCACCGGAATTTTCGAACTGCCTTCTTTGGAGGAGAAGGGCGTCGTTGATGGCGGCCACCCCAGGAGGAGCCGCCTGTACCAGGAGAACCGCCTTTGCTGACGTCGTCATTCGACCCCATCGCCGACCATCGCCTGAGCCCAGGTGAGCCGCCCCATACCCCCACTGGCCATGCTAGGGTTAGCCCCCGTCGTGTTCTGTTCTGATGAGGACGACAGCCGTGAGCCTTTGATCCTTAGTCTAATCCTACGGTTGTAATCGCCCCGTACCCCTTCGACACACTCTGTCTCACTAACGAGTGGGGACACCACTTAACCAGTCCGCGCATGCTCTGTGCGCAGTGGGCCGGCCCAGCTAGATTTCCCGTGCGACCCAGTTAGTTTGAATTTAGATTTTCCAATTAGTTTCAAGCCCTAGTTCTGTCTGTTGATTCAAAAATCAATTCAGAGAGATTCACTGAACCAAATTGCATGAAACTAATTTTGTTAGAAAGATATGGAAATTATTAATCCAAGCCCATTGGATTCAAACCATTTTAAATTATAGATCACATATAGTAAAAATAACAAGGAAGATACTTTTCTGCATTCAAACATTTTTCAAAATTATACCATAAATGCTTTTGAGTTGATTCCAACTTTCAAAAATTACAATTGATAAGACCTTTCTGAATATATAAAAATATCTAGGTTTACTTGCAGTAATAATGGAAAAGTAATAAAAGAATGCCCCTAGGCATTTCTAGTCACTTTAATTAATTAAAATAATAAGGTTAAACCTTATTAAATTGTGACACCACTTTAAATCACATTCCCAAGTATTAAAATATGTGGTGATTACATGTGTCAACATGATCCCATATTTCAATTGGAGAATATTAAATCCTAAGTAGTTTTTCAATGAGTAGAAATTACTTTTCCAAAATAAAATAAATAAGGCTAAGCCTTATTTCTTGTAATGATTTTGATGATGCTAGATCATCTAGTGTGAACCTTTGTGTCCCAAATAGAAGTAGTTAAATATTTTTTGGTGATTGTGTACTTCGCATTTTTTTAGCGATAATCTGAGCCAAGGATACGAAGAGGAAGGAGACTACTACGAGGAAGAAGCAGACGAGAACTTCAACCACTACACTGCTCAAGGAAAGCTATCTAATGCAAGCCTAACACTACAAGTTGACTTAGCAAGCTAACACTTGCATGATAAATTTGCAAACTAGATGCCTTAGTCATATTTGGTTATACCACTTGATTATACCAAATCCCAGTTTTACTTGCAAGCTTTATTCTTTTATTTCTTTATCAAATCTCTTTTTAATTTTAGGTAGTGTTTGTGATAATAAGGAAATATATTATAGGTAGCATAAAGAGCATACAACTTGGCCTAAGTAGATAGAATTAGATGTCATGCTGAGGCATGAGATTAGATTTAGAAAAGTCACACTTTATTATCACCCCTCATTACTGATTACCCCCAACTTTAGTGGCTAGTGCTAAGCATAAAACTTGACCACTTTAGATGAGAATACTCGGTGAAAATGGTTATGAAAACCTTAGAATGATGAGTCATTCTAATGAAATGATTTGACATGTGTTCTTGAACACCAGATGATTTTGATGATGAAAATGTTGAGGCATGAGCCTTAGCCCTTTATAAAACTGATGGTTGTGTTCGGATGCGATACCATTCCAATGTTTACCATACAACCACAATACCCAAATTTGGGTAGGGCTTGACTGGAAGTTTATATATCTTAGTATGGGTTCCGTTGTGGCTGAGGTTTGAGCTGAGGCTACCTCGTGATGATTGACCACCTGTGTAGTTCCTAAGATGACAGATGTTCATGGTTGGGAGGCCAAACTCATAGGAGAGGTGACTATACTAGGGTGTGTAATTGAAAGGTTAGGATTGATTATCCACATACTAAGTATGGTGATTCAGGATTGTTCCTCACAGATGTATCGAATATTGTGGTGAAAGTGTACCACCTCTGCAGAGTGTCAAACTATTCGAATAGCTACGTACGCGGTTATGGACAGTTGGAGTGGACATACTGTTCCATCGTCAGATGTTTTTAAAATGACTTGTGAAATGAATCATGACTTTGACTTGACCACAACAGGGTTGTGAAAGTGAAAGCTAAGTTCTCACTTAGGTGTTATAAAACCCTAAACTAGTTTTCTTTTCTTCTAAACTCAGTTAGAGATAAATCTGGCTTTATGCAAAACAACCTAGAGCTTAGTATTTCTACTTGAAACCTCCTTACTTGTTAGTGATAGTTTGCGAGTACTTAAAGAGTACTCATGGCTTTGTCCCTGGCTATTACCGTGGCCAGACTATAAGGAGGACTACCAGGATGATGGACAACAGGAAGTCTACAACAACTAGGATCATCTCCCATCGTCAGCATTGCCTATGACTCTGAAGATAGAGCTTCGCCCATGCTACCGTTATTATATTATTCTGATGTGTTGATTGTATTAAGACTGGATCATGAGATCCTTTATTTGTAAGACCTTTATTATGGTTTGTAATGGATGATGAACTATGGTACCAATCTGTTATGTCTCGCGAAAATGGTAATCCTAGGAATGCGATGTACGACATAACAGGCATCTGGAATTAAAAATCCGGGTGTTAACACTTCCAGCACCAAAAATTCATTACTCGGAAGATACCCGCGTCTGAGCAATCAGATAAAAAACCAAAGTATAAACAATAAATTGAGTTTTTTAAATACTCAAGAAGTACTTTCAAGGGTTCTGGGATTTATGAAAACGACATGCTTACTTGGAAATAAGATGGTAAAAAACTTCTCAAAAATAACATATGTGGAAATCAATACTTTATTTCTTTTTGAACATGTACATGTATGATCACAAGGAAATATAAATAATAATAGAAGGGACGTAGTTGTGCAATATTCCATGGATGGTCTATCTCATCCGGGTCTGTACTATCGCTAGCTCTCTTTCTCTTAGAGTGTACGGTCTTTCCTTGGTCTCTCATATCGGTTAAATAATATGACACATTATGCGAACTCGCTTATCATAAAAGGTCCTTTCCAAATCGGGAAAGTTTATGCTTTATTTTTCTCACAAGTCGGAGAAAAAATCGACCTTCTGAAAGACGGTTATGTACTCTCGGCGATGATAATTGTGCAACTTCGCTAATAGGCTATAGATATCACCTCATCAACGACGCGAACTTCTTGATTATATCGAGATCATCCTGTCGAGAAACTTCTGCATCTTCTTTGATATACGCTTTGACTCGAGGATATTGGTGAATTAAATCACTTGGAAGAATTGCTTCTGCAGCATAGACCAAGAAGAAAGGAGTGTATCCATTTGACCTATTAGGAGTTGTACATGAGATCTATATCACAGACGGTAATTCTTCCCAAGCCCCGTGAGCAGCGAAGTGGTGCCTCGTCTGAGGTCGGAGGCCTTGTAAAATAAGATCATTAGTTCGTTCGACTTGTCCATTAGCCTGTTGATGCGCAACAGATGCAATATCGAGTCGGATTCCTTGATCCTCGCAGAATTCGGCAAGTTCCCCCATGGAAAAGTTGCTCCCGTTGTCAGTAATTATACTATGCATATATCCGAATCAGATGATTACGTCCTCAATGAACTTTCTGCTGTGGCTCCATCGCAACTTTTTACGGGTTTAGCCTCAATGCATTTTGTAAATTTATCCACCATCACTATTAGGTGAGTAAATCCACATTTTGCCGTGCGAAACGACCCTACCATATAAAGCCCCCATACCGCAAATGGCCATGTAATAGGGATTGTTCGCAGCTGATCAGACGGAACATGTGCCTGATGGGCATACTTCTGGCAGCCTTTGCACGATTTGATCAGTTTATCGGCATCCTCCGTAGCTGTAAGCCAAAAGAATCCGTGTCTAAAAGCTTTTGCCACTAAAGATTTGGCTGCAACATGGTGACCACACTCACCTTCATGGATTTCTCGCAAGATTTCCACTCCTTCTTCCGGAGATATAATCGCTGAACCCCCCCCCCCTAGAAAAACTCCGCTTATAGAGCTCACCATTTATTATTGTGTAGGCTTTTGCTCGTCGAATGATCTACCGACTCAGGACTTCATCTTCGGGTAATTTTCCGTCTATCAGGAAATCCAGATAGGGCTTTGTCCAGCTAGGAATTACAGCTAGAGCTGCTATTAAAGGTGATTTGGATTTCGTCGGATAGTCCTCATCAACTCTAGTGATGGAGGGGACCTTTAAATGCTCTAAAAAGCGCCATCTAGGACATGTTTCCACGTAGATCCTATCCTTGATAAATCATCTGCTTCCTCATTTTCTGCTCAAGGGATGTGCTGAACCTCAAAACCCTCGAGCGATTTAGATAGTTCATCCATGACAGCTTTGTAGGCTACCTGTGTTTGTTTGCATTGCAAATATCGGATACTTGCTGAGCAGCTAAATCCGAGTCTCAGTGACACATGAGTCTTGTTACGTCAATGTTGTTGGTGATGCATATTCCATGTAACAATGCTTCATACTCGTTAATATTATTGGGTTTTGTGAAGTGTATTTGTAACACATAGAACACATTGTCTCCTTGGGGTGACTTGAGAACCACGCTATCCCCTGAGCCTCCTCGTGCTTTTGATCCGTGTAACACCCTCGCCTGATAAGGCAGAGTTCATGTGTATAGTGTCAATCGCTGGATCGGTTCACTGGCACACACAGTACAGATGAATACCAAAGAATTTAACAGTGCATCATAAATAACGAATTGATCCAGAATTTGTAATTATTATAATAAAGCTTAGCACACACGCTAGCTCAATATCAAGTAGCATAAAGAAGCATAAACAATTGATAGACTCCATCTTCAATTGTGCCACGAACAAACAAGCTGTTGAGTGGAGTATCGCGACCTATTCGATCACTCGAATTTGAATAATAACTGCAACATAAAGCGTAGCCCGAAGGGTCAATACATGGAATGTATGGCAAGTAGAGCTATTAAAGGAGACAATATTACCAACATCTACATGCATATATGGCAAGTGGAGCTATGGCTAGCTTGCATTTACAAATACCTTTGTCCTACTTTCATAAATAGTTTTGATTTTCTTTGAAAAGATCTCAATTAAGTTAACCCAACAACATTAAAGCAATTATGAAATTAGAATGAGCGAAACATGTCATGGAATCAATATCAAGCAACTCGATGCGTCCATAGCAGGGGACACGGCTAATCGATTAGATTATACACCTGCAGGGTTAGTACACTTTACCCATGTGACTTGGCCAGCCCAGCTCGTACCATCACTCTCATTTTGGGCGATGATAGGGAGAAGTCCAAGAATAGACCGTTCGGGAAGTAGCTCCCCAATCCCGATGCGTACCAGTCCAACCTACCAAAATTGTACATCTCTGGATACGCGGGTTCGAGTTACCACAACCTACTGAGTCCAACCAACCGCTCATTTCATTATTGGCACATGGTTGTACACGTAAGCCACAAAATAAAGAAGCCAATCATTTTATCATGATACCTGGGTGCCTTTCCGCAATGATACCACCAAAAATTATCAATCCCATCACACCCAAGAGATTCATTGATTAAGTTGTTTTAGTTTTCACAAACCAAGACATTTAGAAACAACTTTTATTGATGTAACCCAGCCCTCGTTCATCATAGCATGGCTAAGCACATCTACCAACAGTGGTTCATCTACAGGGAGAATCCTACCACATAATAGGACATAGGATAGCGATAGTATTATCCTACACATGCATCTACAAAATACACGACAATGCATTGAAAATAGTAGGATAACATCATGAACAAAGTAGCATCTACTTGCCTTGGTAGTTGGTTAAGTCGTTCAAACACTCGTTGCAATCACGCAGGTTGCACTCCTCGCAATCTATCGAGCAAACAATTGCATACAACATAAACAATAGCACATAGAGATCAAACAAATGCAACAAATGCATGCATGGCAATTTAATAAGTAACAATGGTTGTTACTTTAGTTCTCTAAACAATACTGAAGTATATGATGCATGCAAGAGGCCAATTAATGCAATGGAGTACTTGTTATTAATAATTACTTGCCAATATAGGGTTTTTAATAGTTCTGTTGTAACGCCTATTCTACCTATCGAATTAAATTTGTTTCTTGGGTTTACTCGATAGAGGACGTTAATACGAACCAGTAGGCGTTGGATTCACCCTAATCGGAGTTATAGATCTTTTTAAATAATTAAAATACTATAGAATGTATTATAATGCTCCTAACATTATACGTACTGTATACCTATAATTTTAAGTCATAAACTGGTTCTACTCTTTCTTGTGATTCCAGGGACATATTATTTGCAATTTTCTGAATAGTATTTATTTTCTTATGAATTTATTACTCTAAATAAGCCATTAAATCATTTATTTATTTACTGTGAAACCTTACAGTATTTGCCTGAACCATTGGCATATTGATGATCTACATGAAACCAACTTTCCATCGGTATATCATTTATATTTTTGTGGTATGCGAATAGTTTACTATGAATTTAATGATTTCTAAAGCCATTAAAACTAATTAAATCATTACGGTAAATATGTACGGTAAAGATTAGATCTAACCTAATATTATTAATATAAATTATAGTAGCTTCAATTTGATATATTTTTCATATTTTTCAGAGTTACAAATAATTTCCTATGAATTTATTAACCCAAAAGACCATTAAAACTAATTAAGTTACTGCAGTAACCACGTGCAGTAAAAGTTGAATCTAATGCCATGTTAATATTCTACACGTTTTTCTGAATCCATTGATATCTTATTTGCTATTTTTGAGTCTACGGATCTTTTTATATGATTTTTATAAGTTTACACAATTTTCTGCAAAATTAAATTCAATTTCAAATCTACAGGGAATATTCCCTAGAAATATTCTATGTTGACTGGGATGCGGGGCTGACCTAGCATTGACATGTGGCGAGATCCGGTTGGCTCGTACCCCTTCGCGGAATCGATCTAATCCTGGCCGTTGGGATGAGATCTAGTGGTTAGGAGAGGAGATTGACCCGATTTCGGCTCAGAATAGACAAGAAATAGATCTGTGTTAGAGAGACAAATCCATAGGTCAAATCGAAAGACTTAGAACATGAAAGTTATGGGGAATCATTAGTCCTACCTTCTCACCAAAGGAATTTGGATTTGAAGAAACGAGCGCGAGTACATCTTAGATTTACACCGTCATATCTGAAATATTGTGGTGCGAAATTCTCCGGCTGTGGTGGATGAAAAGAGGTGAGGTTTGTCGGGATTGAAAGATTTCAACAAGTTCTACAACTTTCGTTCTTTGGCCGAAGGCAAACAACGAAGTCCGGATGGGTTAAAAAGCGAAATAAGATTCGGGCATGTGTAGATTCGGGATTTTGAGAAGGGAAACTCGTACAACTGTGGCTCCACGAGTTTATATGGAGATTTAGGATGGTGTAGAGATAGGCCTTGGAGTAGGGAACAAGTAGAAACAAACGTAAGTCGATTCGGAGTTGTAGATAAAAAGTTATAGCTGTTTGAATAGAGATAGGTTTGACAAAACTGTTTCGCACGCTTTTTTAAAGCACCTGGGACACCGATCGTGGATGGCTGGTTCGGTCCGGTCCGGATGGGCCGGCCCGTTAGATTTTTTTCTCTTCTTTTTTTTTCTTTTTCTTTTTCTATTTACTTGTTTCCCTCATATCTTTTGCATACGAACTCCAAACGACATGATTCTTGTTTCTAAAATCGAATAGATCATTGTAGGATCATATTTGTAATCTTTTTACTAGTTTGCAAGTAGTGGGTTTATAAATCCTTGTATATTTCATTTTATTTATATCTTTATTTGTTTGTATTTATTCCATAACTTTTTCGTAATAGCTCCAAATGAGCTTAATTTTGTTTCTAAAATTTTGTAATATTTATTGGATCTTTTTAGGTTATAATTTAGCAATAATCGCTGCCTTAGCAACAATGGGTTTTATAAAGCCAATTTAATTCCCTTTACGAACAAAGTGGCACATACTATTTGGGGTTTTAGTCCTTTTTTTATTTATGAATTTTTCTTGATGCAAATATGCAATACAATGCTCATGAATGTCATATAAAATGCAAAAAAATTCTAGTACCAATTTTCAAAATCTTGGGATGTGACAGACTAACCCCCTTAAGATGAATCTCGTCGAGATTAGGAATAGCTAACAAGGTTATGGGTGTTGTTGTCGAGGATAGCCCCTTAAGAAAACTGAACTTGGCATCCCAACATCTAATACTCAATTGTGGAATCTTGTGCTAGATATCAATCCTTTCGGTGGGTTCTCTTCACGGATCCTCTAGGTAACTTCATATGTAACTATTCTTATCCATGAGTGCCTCAATATGAATGAACACGATGTACGATATTTTAAACATTACAAGCTGTGGTGTATGGATTTACGGGGACTTACTAGTCGCGAGGTCGGCTTGAAGCTCCTTCTCACAGGCATTTATAGGCATAATGTCGACTCATTGCACTTGTAGCGGTGACAAGGCGGGATCCCTTCTTGGCTTCATTTTGTCATCATAGCCGCTTTTCTGTTTCCTTTGCGATTCTTCTTTTCGGACATTGTGATGCATAATGTCACGGATCTTCTAATTGTAGCACAACAGCTAGCTAATATCCCTCGCATGAGAGTTGTAGCAGTTCTTTCTCTTCATGGGTCTCTCTAAGGCTAGGAGTTCTCTTAGTTCTTCTTCTTCATATTTCACCACAAATTCAGGAAACCTTTCTCGGTTCTTGGGGAAGTCACTAGAGATATGACCTTCTTCTCCACATGAGTAACAACACTTTGTGGTCCCATTGGGTGCGGCCTTATGAGGCATGGCTCTGGTTTCGGCCTCCGCCATAGGGCTTGATTCTGCATGGGTCTTCTTGAGAGCTTGATGCACTCCATCCTTGACTCGTTTATTCACTTGTTGTACCATGGGGTAAAGGTGACAATGAACAGGGACATGATCGTTCCCTTCACATATAAAGCAAGTGACTTGGGATGTGGGGCACTCTCCAACTAGATTGTTTCCATCACAATAGGGGCACTGATCCTGATGCTCCTTGTATGTATGTCCTAAGTCTCCACAGACTTTGCAAGCTTGAAACTCCTTCAGATCCTCTCCATTCGTTGATGCTTTGGTGATGGGACAAGGTCGTAGTATAACTTCATTGAACTCCTCCCAAGTTAGTTTTCTATTGTTGATGACTCCATGCATCCTCCACCAAGTTGTATGGTCCAAATTCACATCATCCATCGCACGACAGGATGCCTTGCTAAAAGCTTCAATGTACTCCGCAATAGTATTCTTTCCTTGGCGTAAATTGTTGAATCCTCTCTGACGTGAGTACATGACTTCAGATGAAATATGTGCATCATGGAATGCTTTCTGAAACATGTCCCATGTTACTTGTACTACGGGGTGAGTGGCTTGATACTTGTACCACCATTTTGCTCTGAGTCCTTCCAATAAGTGAGTGGCAAACCTTACCTTCTCTTCACCTGGACAGCCAATAGTCACTAGGATCTTGTTCACTTTTTTCAACCAATTATCCACCACAGTAGGCTTAGAAAAGGTTGAGTATGTTGGTGGTTCGAGCATCAGAAAATTGCTGAGTAGGTTCTGCTGAGGCGGTGGCTTATTATTGGCCAGGTATTCCGTCATCACTTGTGCTAGCTGTGCTTGTGATGCCATGAGCTTCTCCATTTCAGTGGATTGACGATGGGGTGACATCTATTGGTATAGCATAGACAAGTTATAGATAGAAAGACTAGAGAAATAATACTACCCATAACTATATGGAACAAGCAACTGACACACAAGGAATCAATCATCACAAACAACACTCAACCCAAAATAGTTTCATTTATGTTCCAGAAGTTTTGTTTTAGTGTCATAACAACCACAAAATAGTTTCCATTGACTAATATTCATTGGGGGGTGAACCTACAATCATAAAAGCAATGGATGATTACATCCTAAAACTACTGAGCGTTCACGAATTTTTCGGGCACCCTAAACTCATCGAATTTTAACCAATTTTTTATATAGTACGAGAGTTTGAACCATCCCTATTTTTCAGATTTTTACCAGTTACCAATAAAATATGAAAATTAAGTGCCGTATATTTGTGTCATCGAAACTGCATCAAAACTATCACGAATTTCTAATCAAAACCTTCATTAATATATTATGGAATCTCACAAAAATATTCTGGAACTTTAAGGTATCAAATAGCACAACCTAAACATAATAAATCAACTATCAAACAAGTTCTTACAACAATCGATTGCTATATCTAATCGAAGTATTATCAGAACTATATGGTGGTTATCATCTAACTATTCTTAATCTAGCGCTTTCTTGCATAAGTGTTCATCTACAAGTTTGAACAAGATGAGATTATAAAAGATAGATGAATGATTACAAGAATCTAATAAGTACAAAATTATGAGTTCATTGCTAGTGATAGCCTTCCTTCTATATCATAAAAGAGAAGAGTATGAGAATTGAAATGATAAGATATACTAGAAAGAAGTGTAAGAAGAGAATAGATAGAATCAAATAGGGTTTATAATTTCATATGGCTTTCCTATTCCAAACCTAGGTCACGATCCTACAGTCAACGCACTGCACTGATACTATCCTGTAACACCGTCGCCTGATAAGGCTGAGTTCATGTGTATAGTGCCAATCCCTGGATCGGTTCACTGGCACACACAGTACAAATGAATACCAAAGAATTTAACAGTGCATCATAAATAACGAATTGATCCAGAATTTGTAATTATTATAATAAAGCTTATCACATAGGCTAGCTCAATATCAAGTAGCATACGGAAGCATAAACAATTGATAGAATCCATCTTCAATTGTGCCACAGGCGAACAACTGTTGAGTGGAGTATCGCGACCTATTCGATCACTCAGAATTTGAATAATAACCTGCAACATAAAACGTAGCAGCCCCGAAGGGTCAATACATGGAATGTATGGCAAGTAGAGATATTAAAGGAGACAATAGTACCAACATCTACATGCATATCTGGCAAGTGGAGCTGTGGCTAGCTTGCATTTACAAATACCTTTGTCCTACTTTCATAAACAGTTTTTGATTTTCTTTGAAAAGATCCCAATTAAGTTAACCCAACAACATTAAAGCAATTATGAAATTAGAATGAGCGAGAAACATGTCATGGAATCAATATCAAGCAACTCGATGCGTCCATAGCAGGGACACGGCTAATCGATTAGATTATACACCTGCAGGGGTTAGTACACTTTACCCATGTGACTTGGCCAGCCCAGCTCGTACCATCACTCTCATTTTGGGTGATGATAGGGAGAAGTCAAGAAGAGACCGTTCGGGAAGTAGCTCCCCAATCCCGACGCGCACCGGTCCAACCTACCAAAATTCTACATCTCTGGATACGCGGGTTCGAGTTACCACAACCTACTGAGTCCAACCAACCACCCATTTCATTATTGTCACATGGTTGTACATGTAAGCCACAAAATAAAGAAGCCAATAATTTTCTTTTGATACCTGGGTGCCTTTCCGCAATGATACCACCAAAAATTATCAATCCCATCACACCCAAGAGATTCATTCATTAAGTTGTTTTAGTTTTCATAAACCAAGACATTTAGAAACAACTTTTATTGATGTAACCCAGCCCTCGTTCATTATAGCATGGCTAAGCACATCTACCAATGGTGGTTCATCTACAGGGAGAATCCTACCACATAATAGGACATAGCATAGCGATAATATTATCCTACACATGCATCTACAAAATACACGACAATGCATTGAAAATAGTAGGATAACATCATGAACAAAATAGCATCTACTTGCCTTGGTAGTGGGTGAAGTCGTTCAAATACTCGTTGCAATCACGCACGTTTCACTCCTCGCAATCTATCGAGCAAACAATTGCATACAACATAAACAATAGCACATAGAGATCAAACAAATGCAACAAATGCATGCATGGCAATTTAATAAGTCACAATGGTTGTTACTTTAGTTCTCTAAACAATACTGAAGTATATGATGCATGCAAGGGGCCAATTAATGCAATGGAGTACTTGTTATTAATAATTACTTGCCAATATAGGGTTTTTAATAGTTCTGTTGTAACGCCTATTCTAACTGTCAAATTAAATTTGTTTCTTGGGTTTACTGGATAGATGACGTTAATACGAACCAGTAGGCGTTGGATTCACCCTAATCGGAGTGATAGATCTTTTTAAATAATTAAAATACTACAGAATGTATTATAATTCTCCTAACATTATACTTACTGTATACCTGTAATTTTAATTCAGAAACTGGTTCTACTCTTTCTTGTGATTCTAGGGACATATTATTTGCAATTTTCTGAATAGTATTTTTTGCTTATGAATTTATTACTCTAAATAACCCATTAAACCATTTATTTAATTACTGCGAAACCTTACAGTATTTGCCTGAACCATTTGCATATTGATGATCTACATGAAACCAGCTTTCCATTGGTATATCATTTATATTTTTGTGGTATGCGAATAATTTACTATGAATTTAATGATTTCTAAAGCCATTAAAACTAATTAAATCATCACGTTAAATATGTACTGTAAAGATTAGATCTAACCTGATATTATTAATCTACATTATAGTAGCTTCAATTTGATATATTGTTCATATTTTTCGGAGTTACAGATAATTTCCTATGAATTTATTAACCTAAAAGACCGTTAAAACTAATTAAATTCTGCGGTAACCACGTCTGATAAAGTTGAATCTAATGCCATATTAATATTCTACACGTTTTTCTAAATCCATTGATATCTTATTTGCTATTTTTGGTTCTACGGATCTTTTTATATGATTTTTGTAAGTTTACACAATTTTCTATAAATTAAATTCAATTTCAAATCTACAGGGAATATTCTCTGAGAATATTCTATGCTGACTGGGACGCGGGGCTGACCTGGTGTTGACACGTGGCGAGATCCGGTTGGCTCGTACCCCTTCGCGGAATCGATCTAATCCTGGCCGTTGGGATAAGATCTAGTGGTTACGAGAGGAGATTGACCCGATTTTGGCTCAGAATAGACAAGAAATAGATCTGTGTTAGAGAGACAAATCCATATATCAAATCGAAAAACTTAGAACATGAAAGTTATGGGGAATCATTAGTCCTACCTTCTCACCAAAGGAATTTGGGTTTGAAGAAATGAGCGCGAGTACATCCTGGATTTACACCGTCATATCTGAAATATTGCGATACGAAATTCTCCGGCTGTGGTGGATGAAAAGAGGTGAGGTTTGTCGGGATTGAAAGATTTCGATAAGTTCTACAACTTTCGTTCTTTGGCCGAAGGAAAACAACGAAGTATAGATGGGTTAAAAAGCGAAATAAGATTCGGGCATGTGTAGATTCGGGATTTCGAGAAGGGAAACTCGTACAGCTGTGGCTCCACGAGTTTATATGGAGATTTAGGATGGTGTAGAGATAGGCCTTGGAGTAGGGAACAAGTAGAAACAAACGTAAGTCGATTCGGAGTTGTAGATAAAAAGTTATAGCTGTTTGAATAGAGATAGGTTTGACAAAACTGTTTATGCGCTTTTTAAAGCACCCGGGACACCGATCGTGGCTGGCTGGTTCGGTCCGGTCCGGATGGGCCGGCCCATTAGATTTTGTTCTCTTCTTTTTTTCTTTTTCTTTTTCTATTTACTTGTTTTCCTCATATCTTTTGCATACGAACTTCAAACGACATGATTCTTGTTTCTAAAATTTTCTAAAATCGAATAGATCATAGTAGGATCATATTTGTAATCTTTTACTAGTTTGCAAGTAGTGGGTTTATAAATCCTTGTATATTTCATTTTATTTATATCTTTATTTGTTTGTATTTATTCCATAACTTTTTCATAATATTTCCAAATGAGCTCAATTTTGTTTCTAAAATTTTGTAATATTTATTGTATCATTTTAGGCTATAATTTAGCAATAATCGCTGCCTTAGCAATAATGGATTTTTATATAGCCAATTTAATTCCCTTTAGGAACAAAGTGGCACATACTATTTGGGGTTTTAGTCCTTTATTTTTATTTAGGAATTTTTCTTTATGCAAATATGCAATGCAATGCTCATGATTGTCATATAACATGCAAATTTTTTTCTAGTACCAATTTTCAAAATCTTGGGATGTGACAATCCGTCAAAATGAAGGGTCCGAAATTCTGAGTCTGGAGGACTTGTATTTTCTATCGTCTCTGTCCAATCAATGACGAATGCTGACCTTATACATTGTTGTAATTTCCCCTTGCATGGAGCAATTTGACAAGCTATGTGAGTCCCACCTTGTCGAAAATGTTGACCTTATACATTGTTGTAATTTCCATAAGTCAGGTGGGTCCAACATCGGATGCCCTTAGACACACATGCCTTGTACTCCTGTCTCCACCGCGCTACAATTTTTTGCAAAATTCATTTAACTGCCGTAGTTAGATAGGACGCATGATCCATTATAGGTGTGAAAACTCCCACGATCAATAATGCTTGCTACCCCAAGATGCACCCATATATTGTTGGAACTCTAGGGGGTCGTAAACTCTGATGTCGATCGATATGGCCTTGATGACCTTGGTCGTTCGGGTTGAAACACAATAATGTCCATACATGGCAGGACAATACTACAAAGCTGGTTTTTCAGAAACTCGTCAAATCCCATGGCTACCAATAAAATCCTAAACAACCCCTGAAACCTAAAACCTCAATCCCTAAAAAATATAAGCATAAACCTTGAAAATTAGTGAAAAATCCATGAACCCTAAACCCCTAAATGACCCTGACTAAGCAGATATATCATCGACTTATAGATCACTATTTGAGATATACTTTGATTAAATTATGCTAACGTCATTCCATGAATCTGAGCATAAATCTTGAACATTATTGAAAGTTCCCTAAAACCTAAAACTTAAACCCTACGACCCTAAACCCTGACCAAGCGGGTATCATGTACTTATAGATCAAAATTTGTGATACTTTCGTTAAATTTCTCTAATGCCATTCTAATTCACGAAAGCTCAAACAAAATTCCATAAACCCTAACCCCCTAAACCCTAAACCCTAAGCCCTAAACCCCTAAAAACCCTAAAAGTACCCTTAACCCCTTACCCTAAGCTCGGACATATTATTGAAAAATCCTAAACCCTAAACTACCCCTAAAAAACAAAACCCTAAACCCTCGACCCATAAACAACCCTAACCAAGCAAGAACGAATCATGCACTAATATATCAAAATTTGATATACTTTCATTAAATTGCGCTAACACCATTCTAATTCACGAAAGATCGATCATTATTGAAAATTTCCTAAAGCCTAAACCCTAAGCCCTAAGCCCTATACCACTAAAACCCATAAACCCTCAACCCTTGACCCTAAGCTCATACATATTATTAAAAAATTCCTAAACCCAAAGCTACCCCTAAAAAAACCAAAACCCTAAACCCTCAATACTAAAACCTAAATCATCGACCCATAAACAACCCTAACCAAGCAAGAGCGTATCATGCACTCATCATCGATCAAAATTTGAGATACTTTCATTAAATTGCGCTAACGACATTCTTATTCACAAGCTCGAGCATTATTGAAAATTCCTAAAGCCTAAACACTAAGCCTAAAACCATAAACCCTCAACCCCTCACACTAAGCTCCGACATATTAATGAAAAAATCATAAACCCTAAACTACCCCTAAAAAACCAAAACCTTAAACCCTAAACCCTCGACCCATAAACAACCCTAACCAAGCAACAAGGTATCATGCACTCAACATAGATCAAAATTTGACATACTTTCATTAAATTGTTCTAACGCCATTCTAATTCACGAAAGCTCGAACATTGTTGAAAATACCCTAATCCCTAACCCCATAAAGCCTTAACCCTAAGCCCTATACCCCCAAAACTCTAAACCCCTTGAGCCCTAACCCCGAGCTCGAACATATATATATATATATATATATTATTGAAAAATTTGTAAATCCTAAACGCTAAACTACCGCTAAAAAACCAAAACCCTAAAGCCTCAATACTAAAACCCTAAACTCTCGGCCCATAAACAACCCTAACCAAGCAAGCAGGTATCATTCACTTATAGATAAAAATTTGATATAATTTCATTAAATTGCACTAACGCCATTCTAATTCACGAAAGATCGAGCATTATTGAAAACTCACCTAACCCTACCCCCCTAAAACCTAACTGTTGGAGATATGCCCTAGAGGCAATAATAAATGTAGTTATTATTATATCTTTGTGTTTATGATGAATGTTTACATTCATGCTATAATAGTATTAACAAGGATACATTAATACTTGTGTGATTTGTAAACTTAAATTGAAGTCCCTAGTAAAGCCTCTTCATAATACTAGCTTGTTGGTTAATAAATGATTGTGTTTTCCCTATCATGAACATTGAGATGTTATTAACAACAAGATCATATCGTTAGGAGAATGATATGATGGACATACTTCTATAGATAAGCGTAGCATAAAGATCAAGTCATTTTAATAGTTAAATTGCTATATGCTTTCTGATACATAGTAACCTAATTCCTTCGACCATGAGATCATGCATATCACCATCACCGGAAGGATGCTTTGATGACATCTGTCACATCCCAAGATTTTCCAAATCTTGTAATGTGAAAAATAAAATAAATAAAATAAAACTTTGTTGATTTTAAGGGTGAGAAGAAACTTTTTGAATCCAATTGGAAACTTTCAAAACCTATTTGATCAAATAAAATCCTAAAGGGATTTAAAAACATAAATAATCAATAAAGTTAAAAATATTTGGAATTACTATTTTTGGATACTTTAGTAAAAAGATTTAGTTTTCAAATAAAAGGGTAGAAATATAAATACGGATTATTTTATAGAGCCAAATTAAACCTTGGCCAAGATTTTGGAAAATAAAATATTTTCTTTTGATTAAAAGAGTAAAGGTTTATTTAAATAAAATAATGAGGATTTATTAATATCCAATTTTATTAAAGTAAAGACTTTTCCCATTTTAATTAAACACTAAAACTTGTTATTTTTGTTTTTAAATGAGTTTTCCAAGTATTTTATACTCTAAAATAAAACCTACTGAAGTGTTTTTGGTTTTATTTTAGATTTCAAAATAAAGATTTTAATAAAACAAATACTATTTGAATTAATGGATTAAGGTCTATTTATTTAATTATTAATGGACCCTAAAATAAAAATATTATGTGGTTTTGGGACTTGGAATTGTGTTGTTAAACAGAACCAAAACTCAATGCAAAGTTTGGAGGAGTTTTGAATTGATTTTGTTATTTGAATGGTTTGATTGAATTTCAAAACAGAATAAGAAATGGAAAAAGGGAAAAGTATCTGAACAAAAAAATATGAAATGGACTCGACCCAAATAAGCCTGGCCCAACTAAGCCCAGTTAGCCCACTCCCTCTCTTCCCGCAAGAAAACGGTTTGCACTCAGAAACTCACCCACTCAGCGACTGACCGGTGGACCCCCGTTCCCTCTCTTTCTCTCACGCTGCCAAGCGGACCCCACCTGCCTCGTCAGCGTCTTCAACCGCGGACCCGTTCCTTCCCCTCACCTCGCCGGCCATTTCTGGCTATAATCGCTCGCGTAAATTCATGTCAATGCCTCAGAAATTCAACCCCGTGACCACGCAGTGATAAACGCGAGCACCTCCTCTCTCTTTCCCCTCTCTCGCCCGACCCTCTCTGCCCTCAGGCTGCCCTCATTGCTTGCAACAACCTCCCTGTCTCCGACGAGCTCGCAACCGAATTCCGGCAGCCCCGCGCCACCCCTTGCCTTCTCGAGCACACGGACGTGACCTCAAGACCCTGGTGCATCTCCCTGCCTCCTCAGCTCAGTCGCGCGTGCCCCACATCATCGGAAGCGACCACGACTAACTACGCCACCGTCTGCCATTTCTCGGGCGACATTCCCAGGTAGAGTTCGACCGTGCCTTCCCCTCCTGTGGATGCACCCGTTCTCGCTATTTCTGTGCGCAGCTAACACAATATTTTTCGTGCCTTGGCATCGCCTGTACTCTCGCCAGCGAAGACGTACAGAGCGTGCCCGACACCGAGCGAACTCCGGTGAGCAATCCAGGGCAACCACGAGTGCCCCTCGACCCAAGAAGACTACGTTGAGCATCAGCACGAATCAGCGAACCCGGTGAGCTTATTCCCCATCCACCTTGCTTCCTGTATCGCCAGCAACCTCGCCGCCAGAGCGCCGCCGCCGCACAGCCGCCGCCAGTGCCGCTCATTCTAGGTCAAGCTCGCAGCAGCCATTGGATTTAGATCGCGTGGATAGGATAGAAACTTAAACGAAGAATGCAGTGATCTGTGCGCTTCGATCCATTTTAATCAACGCCTCACATCGCTTGATCGCGTGAACCGGTATCGCCCAGTAGAATCACGCCACGTGGCCCAGCCTTTGATTTAAAACCGAATTTGAAATCAGACTGTAATACAAACTGGAAAAATCCAGAACATTAAACCTACACGGCCAATCTTTACAAACTTTATATCAATGGTTTCAGAAAAGCAAGCCCTATCCAACCATGCCTTTTGTTTAGCAAAAAGTTTCTGTTATAATGTTTTTTTTGCAGAAACTTATGTATGCTTGTTTAGGTTATAAAAATTGTTCTAAAATGTTTTTGGGGATAAAATCTTTGGCAAATGGTGTGTTTTGAACCTACTGACTTTAGGAATCACCTTGTGGTTTCAAAATTGTATTTGGTGAAGGAAAAGAATGAACCTTGGATTTAAACCAAAACTAGTCAAATAAAACTATGGATTATTTATTAAAAATGGTTTTGAAGGAAAAACTTTGGAAAATGTTTTGTTTTAAACTCTCTGACCCTAAACACAAAGTTTTATGGTTTGAAAACATATTTTGTGAATCCTATAGATTAATGCCTTATTAAAAACATTTCTACACCACATAAAATGATGCCTTGGGTGATTTTTGTCAAGCAAAAACTTAGAGTTTTCAAATGATAAGGAAAAATCTATTTTTGAGCAATGCAAGCCTAAAGCTCCACTTAGCCAAATGCATATAGATGATAGATTCCACTATACTACCATAGTATCACTTGCCAATACAATTAAAATGTATTGACCCTTGTGGCTGTAACTTGTTATGTTGTAGGTTTGATTGATATTAGTGAAGTTTAAGTGATTAGGATTACAAGTCTACAACCAACATGTCTGCCTGTGGCACTGTAGAGGTCCCAACCTTTAATAAGGTAGATTCCTCCTGTGTTTTATAATACTAGTCCCTGGATCAATAGCTATCATCCACAGTTAAGATGTAATATCAAGATACAAAGGTCATATTATGAATTTACAACCAGGAGTAACATAAGTTTATTACATCATACATAGCTCATTTTTCTATTACATTACAATGCAGCGGAATAAATATAGTCATGGGGTCCTTCATCTTCAAAGTGCCACATGCAGATGTTGGTTGTAGATTTTGTAGTCCTAGTCAATCAAACAATCTTCATTTTAAAACAATCAACCTGCAACATTACAAGTTACAGCCACAAGGGTCAATACATTTGAATTGTATTGGCAAGCTTCACTTCTATGTATATAAGAGTGGATCCTATCATTATATGCATATTTGGCTAAGTAGAGTTCAAGGCTTATTTGCATAAAGCAATATTTTATCCTATCTGTTCAAAAAGGGTTTTAAGTCCTTTGTCAAATCTATTTTCCAAGAATCCCTTGAACTCCTTGGTAGAAACTCAAGTGTTCAAGTCCTTGTCAAAATTCCTTGAGCACCTTGGTAACCCCAAGTGCAACAAGTTTTACCAAAACTCATGAGTTCCTTGGTAACCCCAAGTACATCATGCTCTTGAGCACCTTGGTAACCCCAAGTGCGACAAGCTTAACAAATCTCTTTGAATTCCTTGGTACCCCCAAGTGCATCAAGTTTTTATATTAGAAGTTGGAATGTCGAGATCTCCCATAGTTCAAACTTTAGTTGCTCAGTATTGTCCATAACCGGGGACACGGCTAAGTACTTAGATTTTATTAACTTCTGCAGAAGGAGTACACTTTACCCACATGACACATTCCCATCCTGTTGCCACGGTGGCCTCTTGGATTAGTGCTCACCAAGATGGAGTGCCGGTGAGAGTGTGTGAAGTCTTTCCAAAAGGTCCTCCCATACATCATTGCTAGCTTGCCTTGACTCCCATGAAGCATTCAGATCCCCATGTCCGGTAACTAAAGACAATGTATGGGTCTTCCTAATGTAGTTGACTAAGCTAGAGCCATAATAGCATGTGGTTGCACACGAAAGCCACAATTGGAGAAACATGTTCAATCTCTAAGTTTCCTAGGTGGTTTTCTTTTGGAGCACAACACAAAGTGATCCCCATAGACATGGTCCCTTTTGTTGCCACCTTCTCCAAAATTTAAAGTGTCCACCACCTAGGTGGTTCATTGAGTCCTTGTTTTATTATGTAAAACATAAGTCCTTTTCTCAATCCTTTGTAAAATCTCAACATGTATCTCTTTTCAAAATAAAGCATGGCTAAGCATGTACAACTTCAATATTTTCTCTAAGGAGTGTATTGGGAATCCTATTAGGATTTATCATAGCTTAAGTTTAAAAATATCTTTTCATGCAAATTTTCAGAATCCACTAAATATAATGAAAATAGTAGGTCATTTGAATGATAGTGTAACTTGCCTTTTTGGTAGGGAATGAGGGTTCACTCCTTGATCTTGTTAGTCTCACACTTTGATAATTTCACTACAAATCAATCAAGCAATCATAGTATCAAGTAGCATTCCAAACAATTATACAAACAACATTTCACATACACAAAGCATGGATTCTAAGTCATGTATGGGAACATGCTTGAGATGGTTTTATTTACAAGGAAGGTCTCCACTAGGCTTATAACTTTGTAAGTTCCAAATTGGTCATTTACCAATATGGCAAAGTCATCTTGCACATGTGATTTATCTTTAAACCATTTCCAAACTATTCATTATTTAGGTGATGAAAATAGTTTCTTTATTTAAAGCAAAACCTTATGTTTTTCACCAAGTGAGTTGTCATTGTAAAACTTGGTGTTTTTGGGTCAGTAGGTTTTGTCCAAACTAATTTTCCCAAAGTTTTCTTTCCATAAACATTTTCATAATACACTCAAGAAATTTTAATTTGGCTAGAAATTGGTAAAATCTATTCATCTAACCTAAACTTTACCAAAATTATTTTCAACACCAAGGGTTGGTTCCTAGGGGATGAGTCACACAAATCTATTTTGCAAAATATTTAATCCTAAAATCAATTTTAAACAATTTTCCTAATCTAAACAAGCTCACAAAAGGATCTGCAATTTCAAACAAGTTAACAGATACTATTTTCTAAACTAAGGGCAGGGTTGGTTAGGGCTTGTCTTGCTGATTCCAACGACATAAAGTTTGTAATTTTTGGACGTGTGGATCCAAAGTTATGGAATTTACAAAATTGAACATCAATTAGATCAATTCTGTTTTAAATCCAACCAGCAGAGACACGTGTCTTAATCTAATTCGTCGGTACCGGTTCACTGGGATCGAGCTACGTGAGCCACTGGATCTAAAGCAAATCCTACGACGCAGATGCTTCCATACCCCTTCGATAAGTGACTCTATCCTAGCCAGTGGATCGAGATCGGACGGTTGCGGCAGGCTCGACCTAAAGTGGGCGGCGCTGCGGTGGCTAGCAGTGGCGGAGCGGTCGGTGAGCGGAGGCGGCGCTATAGGAGGTGGGGAGAAGGAGGGTTGATCACCGGGCTCGGGGTCTGCGAAGCTCAAGGTAATGACAGTTGACGAGGGCTCTGGTTCAGCCGTGATTCCTCGCGGAGTAGTGGGCGGCGGCGGGATACATCCACGGTCGAAGCGAGGCTGTAGTCCACGAGAAGACAAGCGGAGGACTGGGTTAGGCGTAGGATATCATTGCGCTGTGGCGTGAACGAGAATGGTTGGGGTAGTCGATTTACGAGAGAGGTTCGCCGGAGTTTGCGAGCGACGGTGGCGCTCGAGTTGACGAAGGTTGTCGCTGCGAGATCGCCCTAAGGCAAGCGAAGCAAGTTCAGATGCGCAAGAGTAAAGCGTCTTGTCTGGCGTGATCTAGGCGCGGGGTGGTCGGTGTTCACCTGGATTGCTTGACGGAGCAATGGCAGACGGCGGCGCTCGCTCGGTGTCATTGTTGTCGATGCTCTGGGACGCTCGGGGACGAGCTGGGCTACGGAGATGATCGCCAGGAGGTGGGGATCACAAGAGCACGGTCGAGGAGGCAAGGGGCGGTCAGGTTTGGTCAGAATCGGAGATAGGAGCTCGTCGGGCGAGGTGCTCGGGGAGGAATTGAGGCGGTCTAAGGCGTGCAGTAGCGAGTGTCGAGGAATTATAGGGGAGACACGGGCGTTTACGTCTGCGTGATCAACTCGAGTAACGGCGGTCGCGTTAAGGCGAATTGAATCCGCGGTTTGAAGGCAGCAACGGCAGCGAGGGAGAGGGCGTGGTCGTCGCGCGGGGAAGAAGAAGGAGGTGGCGGTGGGGTCCTCTGGTCAGTGGGAAAAGGGAAGGGAACGGGGTCCACTTGTCAGCCTTAGTGCGGGTTTCTTTTGCGGTGCAGAAAAACGGTTCGGGGTGGAGAGGAGGTGGGCTGCGAGTGGGCTTAATGGGCTGTCTCAGTTGGGTCAGGTCCACTTCCATTTTTTTTTATTCTGTATCCTTTTCTTTTTCTATTTTCTGAATTCTGTTTTGAATTTCCAAACAAACAAACATCAATCAAATCAATTCAAACAACACTCATACTTTGTAATATTGAACTTAGTTCTGTTTAGTAACATGAACCAAAATCCAAAATTCTAAAAACCAAATAATATTTTAAATCTTTTTAGATTCCATTTATTAGATAAAATGGTCCATGATTTATTAATAAAAAGGGTTTGGTTTATTTAATAAAATCCTCATTTGAATTCCAAAATGCTTTCAAAACCAAACAGTAAATTTTATTTGGAAATAAAGAATAATTGGGAAACTTGTTTAACAAAATAGCCTTTTATTTTGGAATCCATTATTAATTAATTATAATAGACTTTCATTATTAAATCAAATAGGATTTGTTTTTATTGAGATATTTATTTTGATATCTAAAAATAAAATCCAAAACATTTTAGTAGGTTTTATTTGAGAATATAAAATACTTGGAAAACCTATTTAAAACAATTTAATAAGTTTTTATTTAAAAATGGTAAAACCTTTTATTTGAATAAAATCTGATATTAATTCCTTATTATTTTATTTTATATAAACCTTTGTTATTTTTATTCAAAACTAAATGTTTTAATTCCCAAAGTTTGTCAAGGTTTAATTTGGCTTTATTAAATAATCCTTATTTATAAATCCACCTTTTTCTTTTGATAACCAAATCTTTTATTAAAGGATCCAATAATAGTATTTCCAAAACATTTTTAATTTCCTTTATTAAATTTTTATCTTTATGAATCCCTTTAGGATTTTATTTAATTCAAATGGGTTTGAAGTTCCAATTGAATTCAAAAAGTTTCTTCTGGCTCTGAAAATCAAACAAAGTTTTATTTTATTCATTTATTTTCACATTACAAGATTTGGAAAATCTTGGGATGTGACAGGCTACCACCCTTAAAATAAATCTCGTCCCGAGATTTGGGAAGGTTAGGGTTACAAGTAAGTTCAAACAACTAGGGTACTACCACCCTTATAATATTCCAAAAATTACATATTGTCCTTCTTGGAATTCCTGGAGAAAATTTCTCATAGCAAACACTTGCATGGTTTCCTTGGTTTCCATACTTGACTCATGGGCCAAGATTGAGCTTCTCCATAGGCTTGTTCAACTTGTTCTTCATCCTTTACGGACAGTTGCTTGCATAGTGTCACAGGTTCTTCTTGATTGAAGCAATGAATGTCATTGAGTTCTTCACGTGGCTCTTGTGGGAAAGTTGCTACATAGTGGCCTGGTTCTTTACAGTTGTTGCACCACACTTGGTCAATCTCTTTATTCTTCTTGTTCTCTGGGCATCCACTGGAGTAGTGTCCCATTTCCTTACATTTACGACATTGTGCAAGGCTCATGTCTTGCTTGGGCTTCTTGGTTTTCTTTGATCCTTTGAATTGGGTTGTCTTGTTTGGAGGTATGAGTGGTCCTTTTCCTTTGGTAGACTTGGATCCTTCTTGTTTCCTTTGTTCTACCATGGCATAGATGGGGCATTGGTCAGGAGTATGATCACTTCCTTCACAAATGTAGCAAGTAGCTTGAGAGGTGGGGCATTATCCAACAGGATGGTCTTCTTCACAATTGGGGCATTTTCCTTCATGCTCCGTGGAAGTATGATCCTTGTCTCCACAAATAATGCAAGCTGGGGCTCCATCTAGAATAACATTCTTGTCATCCTTGTTATCATACACTCTTCTAGGATAGCTTTCTTCAATGCTAATCATTTGATTAGTCACCTTAAGCATCAGTTGGGATTGTTCCTCCAAAAACTTTTGGAGTGCTGGATCTTTATCACTATTGTTGGCTAGGGCTGTCAATTGGTTCAACTGATGTTGGGTTGCTATGAGCTCTCTCATGCTGTCAGCTTGGTTGGTGTTGGTGTCATCAACCTTGGAGTCCTTTGGAGTGGTCATCTGTTTGGGTTGAAGGAAGATTAGAATAGGAAAGATATTTCTGTGGACTTGATTCTAATCACACACATCACACAAGCAACGTGCATGCAATCACAAACCCAAACTTTTCACTCAAACAAGGTTCAAGCACATACTTAGGCAACAAAATATTTTTGTTACACCACATAAGTTGGTGTGTTTTTGACTTAGCTAAAATATGGTGGTCCATCTATATAGTTCACTTGTGATCTTTCCATCCTTCTTGGTTGATGAGATCATGCTTTCCTTGGGAAAACTCTTGGTCACATAAATTTCAAAGTTGATGATGGCTCCTTCTTATTTTGCATTCCCTTAGTCTCCAAATCTTGAGCAAGACTTTCCTTGTTTCACTTGTAGTCCTTAGTGATATCTAAGTTGGAAGTCCTTGGTGATTATGCTGAAGATGTTGAAGTCATTAGAGTTGAAGAAGTTGAAAAAGTCCTTTGCACATGGTGTAGTCTTTGGCCATGGGTAGGTTTTTCCATCAAGTTTGAAAATAGAAGAGATGTAGAGTTGAAACCAAAATGGTTGAGGAAAGAGTTTACAAGTGTTTTTGTAAATAAGTTTTTGAATCAAAATATAAGTCCTATTTAAGGGGTTTTGGTCCAATCCTAGGTTTACAAATCCTACAGGCAACACAATGCTCTGATACCATCTGTAGAGGTCCCAACCTTTAATAAGGTAGATTCCTCCTGTGTTTTATAATGCTAGTCCCAGGATCAATAGCTAGCATCCACAGTTAAGATGTAATATGAAGATACAAAGGTCATATTATGAATTTACAACCAGGAGTAACATAAGTTTATTACATCATACATAGCTCATTTGGCTATTACATTACATTGCAGCGGAATAAATATAGTCATGGGGTCCTTCATCTTCAAAGTGCCACAGGCAGATGTTGGTTGTAGATTTTGTAGTCCTAGTCAATCAAACAATCTTCATTTTAAAACAATCAACCTGCAACATTACAAGTTACAGCCACAAGGGTCAATACATTTGAATTGTATTGGCAAGCTTCACTTCTATGTATATAAGAGTGGATCCTATCATTATATGCATATTTGGCTAAGTAGAGTTCAAGGCTTATTTGCATAAAGCAATATTTTATCCTATCTGTTCAAAAAGGGTTTTAAGTCCTTTGTCAAATCTCTTTTCCAAGAATCCCTTGAACTCCTTGGTAGAAACTCAAGTGTTCAAGTCCTTGTCAAAATTCCTTGAGCACCTTGGTAACCCCAAGTGCAACAAGTTTTACCAAAACTCATGAGTTCCTTAGTAACCCCAAGTACATCATGCTCTTGAGCACCTTGGTAACCCCAAGTGCGACAAGCTTAACAAATCTCTTTGAATTCCTTGGTACCCCCAAGTGCATCAAGTTTTTATATTAGAAGTTGGAATGTCGAGATCTCCCATAGTTCAAACTTTAGTTGCTCAGTATTGTCCATAACCGGGGACACGGCTAAGTACTTAGATTTTATTAACTTCTGCAGAAGGAGTACACTTTACCCACATGACACATTCCCATCCTGTTGCCACGGTGGCCCTCTTTGGATTAGTGCTCACCAAGATGGAGTCTGCAGGCCGAGAGTGTGAAGTCTTTCCAAAAGGTCCTCCCATACATCATTGCTAGCTTGCCTTCAGCTCCCATGAAGCATTCCAGATCCCCATGTCCGGTAACTAAAGACAATGTATGGGTCTTCCTAATGTAGTTGACTAAGACAGAGCCATAATAGCATGTGGTTGCACACGAAAGCCACAATTGGAGAAACATGTTCAATCTCTAAGTTTCCTAGGTGGTTTTCTTTTGGAGCACAACACAAAGTGATCCCCATAGACATGGTCCCTTTTGTTGCCACCTTCTCCAAAATTTAAAGTGTCCACCACCTAGGTGGTTCATTGAGTCCTTGTTTTATTATGTAAAACATAAGTCCTTTTCTCAATCCTTTGTAAAATCTCAACATGTATCTCTTTTCAAAATAAAGCATGGCTAAGCATGTACAACTTCAATATTTTCTCTAAGGAGTGTATTGGGAATCCTATTAGGATTTATCATAGCTTAAGTTTAAAAATATCTTTTCATGCAAATTTTCAGAATCCACTAAATATAATGAAAATAGTAGGTCATTTGAATGATAGTGTAACTTGCCTTTTTGGTAGGGAATGAGGGTTCACTCCTTGATCTTGTTAGTCTCACACTTTGATAATTTCACTACAAATCAATCAAGCAATCATAGTATCAAGTAGCATTCCAAACAATTATACAAACAACATTTCACATACACAAAGCATGGATTCTAAGTCATGTATGGGAACATGCTTGAGATGGTTTTATTTACAAGGAAGGTCTCCACTAGGCTTATAACTTTGTAAGTTCCAAATTGGTCATTTACCAATATGGCAAAGTCATCTTGCACATGTGATTTATCTTTAAACCATTTCCAAACTATTCATTATTTAGGTGATGAAAATAGTTTCTTTATTTAAAGCAAAACCTTATGTTTTTCACCAAGTGAGTTGTCATTGTAAAACTTGGTGTTTTTGGGTCGATAGGTTTTTCCAAACTAATTTCCCAAAGTTTTCTTTCCATAAACATTTTCATAATACACTCAACAAATTTTAATTTGGCTAGAAATTGGTCAAATCTATTAATCTAACCTAAACTTTACCAAAATTATTTTCAACACCAAGGGTTGGTTCCTAGGGTCAGTAAGGTCACACAAATCTATTTTGCAAAATATTTAATCCTAAAATCAATTTTAAACAATTTTCCTAATCTAAACAAGCTCACAAAAGGATCTGCAATTTCAAACAAGTTAACAGATACTATTTTCTAAACTAAGGGCAGGGTTGGTTAGGGCTTGTCTTGCTGATTCCAACGACATAAAGTTTGTAATTTTTGGACGTGTGGATCCAAAGTTATGGAATTTACAAAATTGAACATCAATTAGATCAATTCTGTTTTAAATCCAACCAGCAGAGACACGTGTCTTAATCTAATTAAATCCGGTTCATTTGCTGGGATTGAGCTACGTGAGCCCTTTGGATCTAAAGCAAATCCTCGACGCAGATGCTTCCATACCCCTTCGATAAGTGACTCTATCCTAGCGGTGGATCGAGATCGGACGTTCGGCGAGCTCGACCTAAAGTGGTAGCTGCGGTGGCTAGCGGCGGAGGCGTTCGTAGAGCAGCGGAGGCGCTATAGGAGGTGGGGAGAAGGAGGGTTGCTCACCGGGCTCGGGGTCTGGCGAAGCTCAAAATCTTGAGCAGTTCGACGAGGGGCACTCTGGTTCAGCCGCGATTCCTCGCCGGAGTAGTGGACGGCGGCGGACGGTTCTGTCCACGGTCGAAGACGAGGCTGTGGTCCACGAGAAGACAAACGGAGGACTGGGTTAGACGTAGGAGATCATGGCGGAGCTGTGAGTGTGAACGAGAATGGTTGGGGTAGTCTGATTTACCAGAGAGGTTCCGCCGGAGTTTGCAGGCAGACGGTGGCGCTCAGGTTGTCGCTGCAGATCGCCCTAAGGCAAGACAGAAGCAAGTTCAGATGCGCAAGAGTAAGGCGATGCTGTGTGCGTGATCTAGGAGGCGCGGGGTGGTCGGTGTTCACCTGGATTGCTTGACGGAGCAATGGCAGACGGCGGCGCTCGCTCGGTGTCGTTGTTGTAGACGCTCGGGGACGAGCTGGGCTACGGAGATGATCGTCAGGAGGTGGGGATCACAAGAGCACGGTCGAGGAGGCAAGGGGCGGTCAGGTTTGGTCGGAATCGGAGATGGGAGCTCGTCGGAGCAGAGGGTGCTCGGGGAGGAATTGGGGGCGGTCTAAGGCGTGCCAGCGCGGGGTGTCAGAGGGGAATTATAGGGGAGACACGGATGTTTACGTCTGCGTGATCAACTCGAGTAACGGCGGTCGCGTTAAGGCGGGTGGATCCTCGGTTTGAAGGCGACAGCGGCGAGGAGAGGCGTGGTCGTGCGGGAAGAAGAAGGAGGTGGCGGTGGGGTCCTCTGGTCAGTGGGAAAAGGGAAGGGAACGGGGTCCACTTGTCAGCCTCAGTGCGGGTTTCTTTTGCGGTGCAGAAAAACGGTTCGGGGTGGAGAGGAGGTGGGCTGCGTGTGGGCTTAATGGGTTGTCTCAGTTGGGTCAGGTCCACTTCCATTTTTTTATTCTGTATCCTTTTCTTTTTCTATTTTCTGAATTCTGTTTTGAATTTCCAAACAAACAAACATCAATCAAATCAATTCAAACAACACTCATACTTTGTAATATTGAACTTAGTTCTGTTTAGTAACATGAACCAAAATCCAAAATTCTAAAAACCAAATAATATTTTAAATCTTTTTAGATTCCATTTATTAAATAAAATGGTCCATGATTTATTAATAAAAAGGGTTTGGTTTATTTAATAAAATCCTCATTTGAATTCCAAAATTCTTTCAAAACCAAACAGTAAATTTTATTTGGAAATAAAGAATAATTGGGAAACTTGTTTAACAAAATAGCCTTTTATTTTGGAATCCATTATTAATTAATTATAATAGACTTTCATTATTAAATGAAATAGGATTTGTTTTTATTGAGATATTTATTTTGATATCTAAAAATAAAATCCAAAACATTTTAGTAGGTTTTATTTGAGAATATAAAATACTTGGAAAACCTATTTAAAACAATTTAATAAGTTTTGATTTAAAAATGGTAAAACCTTTTATTTGAATAAAATGTGATATTAATTCCTTATTATTTTATTTTATATAAACCTTTGTTATTTTTATTCAAAACTAAATGTTTTAATTCCCAAAGTTTGTCAAGGTTTAATTTGGCTTTATTAAATAATCCTTATTTATAAATCCACCTTTTCTTTTGATAACCAAATCTTTTATTAAAGGATCCAATAATAGTATTTCCAAAACATTTTTAATTTCCTTTATTAAATTTTTATCTTTATGAATCCCTTTAGGATTTTATTTAATTCAAATGGGTTTGAAGTTCCAATTGAATTCAAAAAGTTTCTTCTGGCTCTGAAATCAAACAAAGTTTTATTTTATTCATTTATTTTCACATTACAAGATTTGGAAAATCTTGGGATGTGACAGGCACTTTGAAGATGAAGGACCCCATGCTTATAGATATTCTGCTGCAATGTAATGTAATAGCCAAATGAGCTATGAAAGATGTAATAGATTATTTTATTCTTGGTTATAAAGTTGTAATATGACCTTTGTTTCTTGATATTACATCTTAACTGTGGATGCTAGCTATTGATCCAGGGACTAGCATTGTAAACACAGGGGACTCTACCTTATTAAAGGTTGGGAACCTTATAGATGGTATCAGAGCAGTGTGTTGCCTGTAGGATTTATAACCCTAGGATTGGACAAAACCCCTTAGAAAAATAGGAGTTGTATTTGTTCCAAAACTAATTTACAAACAATCTTGTAAACTCTTTCCTCAACCATTTTGGTTTTGATTCTACATCTTTTCTATTTCAAACTTGATGGAAAAGCCTACCCCATGGCCAAAGACTTCACCATGTGCAAAGGACATCTTCAACTCTAATGACTTCAACCTCTTCAACTCTAATGACTTCAACCTCTTCAACTCTAATGACTTCAACATCTTCAGCATACTCACCAAGGACCTCAACCTTGGATATCACTAAGGACAAGTGAGACAAGAAATCTTGCTCAGAGATTTGGAAACTATGGAAACACAACTTAGAAGGAGCCATCAACACCTTTGAAGTTTTTGTGACCAAGAGTTTTCCCAAGGAAGCCATGATCTCATGCAAGAAGAATCAACCAAGAATGATGGAAAAGATCACAAGTGAACCATATAGATGGACCACCATATTTAGTTTCAGCCAAACCCACCAACTTATGTGGTGTAACAAAAATATTTTTGGTTGCCTAAGAATATGCTTGGAAACTTGTGTTTGAAAGGAGTGTTTGTTTGTGATTGCTTGCACATTGTTTGTGTGAATTGTGAAGTGTGTGATTAGAATTGATTCCTTATAAATATTTTGCCTATTATAATCTCAATTCAACCCAAACAGATGACTACTTCAAGAGACTCCAACATCAAGGTTGATGACAACAACAACAACAACCAAGAGGACAACATGAGAGAACTCATAGCAACCCAAAAACAGTTGAGCCAAGAGACAACTCAGCTTTTAACCAACAACAATGGACTAGACCCAGCCATACAAAGGATTTTGAAACTTCAATCCCAATTGTTGCAAGGATTGGTTACTCAAATGATCAACATGGGAGAAAACTTTTCCCAAAGAGCTAAGGACAACAAGGATGACAAATATGTTAATCTAGAAGGAACCAAAGCTTGCAATATTTGTGGAGACAAGGATCATACATCCAAGGAACATGAAGATCAATGCCCTAATTGTGAAGAAGAAGGTCATATCTCTAGTAACTGCCTCAAGAAGAGACAAAGATTTCCCACCTTTGAGGTGAGATATGAAGAACATGAACTAGAAGAACTCCTAGATTTGGAGAGACCCAAAAAGAAAAATAAGGACAAAAGCCAGTTGCAATGTTACAATTGCAAAGAGATGGGACACTATGCCAGTGAATGCCCAGAAAAGAAGAAGAGCCAAGAAGACAAACAAAAGCTAGTGAAACCCAAGATGAGGAAGGACATTAGCCAAGTGATGTGCAACCACTTCAAAGAGTTAGGACATTATGCATCATATTGTCCAAAGAAGCCACCTCAAGACCTCAACCTTATCACATGTTTCAAATGCAAAGAGCTAGGCCACTATGCAAACTTCTGTCCAGGAAAGTTACACCAAGATCCCAAGTAAGACAAGATGTAATCTAGTTGGAAGATTTTTAAGGGTGGTAGTACCTTAGATGCTTTGAGCCAACTTGTAACCCCTAGCCCCCCCCCCCCAAATCTCGAGACGAGATTTATTTTAAGGGTGGTAGACTGTCACATCCCAAGATTTTCCAAATCTTGTAATGTGAAAAATAAAAAAAAATAAAAAAAACTTTGTTGATTTTCAGGGTGAGAAGAAACTTTTTGAATCCAATTGGAAACTTTCAAAACCTATTTGATCAAATAAAATCCTAAAGGGATTTAAAAAGATAAATAATCAATAAAGTTAAAAATATTTGGGATTACTATTTTTGGATCCTTTAGTAAAAAGATTTAGTTTTCAAATAAAAGGGTATAAATATAAATAAGGATTATTTTATAGAGCCAAACTAAACCTTGTCCAAGATTTTGGAAAATAAAATATTTTGTTTTGATTAAAAGAGTAAAGGTTTATTTAAATAAATAATGAGGATCTATTAATATACAATTTTATTAAAGTAAAGACTTTTTCCATTTTAATTAAACACTAAAACTTGTTATTTTTGTTTTTAAATGAGTTTTCCAAGTATTTTATACTCTCAAATAAAACCTACTGAAGTGTTTTTGGTTTTATTTTAGATTTCAAAATAAAGATTTTAATAAAACAAATCCTATTTGAATTAATGGATTAAGGTCTATTTATTTAATTATTAATGGACCCTAAAATAAAAATATTATTTGGTTTTGGGACTTGGAATTGTGTTGTTAAACAGAACCAAAACTCAATGCAAAGTTCGGAGGAGTTTTGAATTGATTTTGTTATTTGAATGGTTTGATTGAATTTCAAAATAGAATAAGAAATGGAAAAAGGAAAGAGTATCTGAACAAAAAAATATGAAACGGACTCGACCCAACTAAGCCTAGCCCAACTAAGCCCAGTTAGCCCACTCCCTCTCTCCCCGCAAGAAAATGGTTCGCACTCAGAAAATCACCCACTCAGCGACTGACCGGTGGACCCCCGTTCCCTCTCTTTCTCTCATGATGCCAAGCGGACCCCACCTGCCTCGTCAGCGACTTCAACCACGGACCCGTTCCTTCCCCTCACCTCAACGGCCGTTTCTGGCTATAATCGCTCGCGTAAATTCGCGTCAATGCCTCAGCAATTCAACCCCTTGACCACGCAGTGATAAACGCCAGCACCTCCTCTCTCTTTCCCCTCTCTCGCCCGACCCTCTCTGCCCTCAGGCTGCCCTCATTGCTTGCAACAACCTCCCTGTCTCCGATGAGATCGCAATCGAATTCCGGCAGCCCCGCGCCACCCCTTGCCTTCTCGATCACACGGAGGTGACCTCCAGACCCTGGCGCATTTCCCTGCCTCCTCAGCTCAGTCGCGCGTGCCCCACATCGTCGGCAGCAACCACGACTGACTACGCCACCGTCTGCCATTTCTCCGGCGACATTCCCAGGTAGAGTTCGACCGCGCCTTCCCCTCCTGTGGATGCACCCGTTCTCGCTATTTCTGTGCGCAGCTAACACAATATTTTTCATGCCTTGGCATCGCCTGTACTCTCGCTAGCGAAGACGAACAGAGCGTGCCCGACGCCGAGCGAACTCCGGTGAGCAATCCAGGGCAACCACGAGCGCCCCTCGACCCAAGAAGACTACGTTGAGCATCATCACGAACCAGTGAACCCGGTGAGGTTATTACCCATCCACCTTGCTTCCTGTATCGCCGGCAACCTCGCCGCCAGAGCGCCGCCGCCGCACAGCCGCCGCCAGCGCCGCTCATTCTAGGTCAAGCTCGCAGCAGCCGTTGGATTTAGATCGCGTGGATAGGATAGAAACTTAGACGAAGGGGTACGAGTGATCCTGTGCCGCTCGATCCATTTTAATCCAACGCCTCACATCTCTTGATCCGCCTGAACCGGTATCGCCCAGTAGAATCACGCCACGTGGCCCAGCCTTTGATTTAAAACAGAATTTGAAATCAGATTGTTATACAAACTTGAAAAATCCATAACATTAAATCTACACGTCCAATTTTTACAAACTTTATATCAATGGTTTCAGAAAAGCAAGCCCTATCTAACCATGCCTTTTGTTTAGCAAAAAGTTTCTGTTAAAATGTTTGTTTTTGCAGAAACTTATGTATGCTTGTTTAGGTTATAAAAATTGTTCTAAAATGTTTTTGGGGATAAAATCTTTGGAAAATGGTGTGTTTTGAACCTACTGACTTTAGGAATCACCTTGTGGTTCCAAAATTGTATTTGGTGAAGGAAAAGAATGAACCTTGAATTTAAACCAAATCTAGTCAAATAAAACTATGGATTATTTATTAAAAATGGTTTTGAAGGAAAACCTTTGGAAAATGTTTTGTTTCAAAACTCTCTGACCCTAAACACAAAGTTTTATGGTTTGAAAACATATTTTGTGAATCCTATAGATTAATGCCTTATTTAAAACATTTCTACACCACATAAAATGATACCTTGTTTTGAAAATGGTTTATGAAGTGAAATCTTTTGCAAATGACTTTGCCACTTTATAAAATGACCATTAGGTGTTTTCAAATGTTTATGACCCATTAGAAACCACTTTTACAAACAAAACAACCCTTTTGCATGCTTGCATGTATTGTTTTGTTTATTATTTTATGTGATGAAATGCTTGAATGGTAGATTGAAATATTGTGTGCTTGATTAAATTGTAGTGACTTGAAGTGTGTGAACATTGCAAAGATAGAGGAGTGAACTTATACCCTCTACCAAAAAGTCAAGTGATGCTTCATACTTTTGTCCCATTATTTTCACTATGCATTAGTGATATTTCTAAGTATAGGACTTGCATGGAATTTTGCTAAGTATAAACCATGCTATGGGAAATCCTAGTAGATGGAACCTTAGTAGAAATTTCCTAAGTTAAGATCCCTAATATTATCATGCTTAGCTTAGCTAATAGAAAACAAGGGTGGAATATATACATTCATACTATGGAAAAATTTCTAAGTCTGAGGACTTGTGTTTTTGTTTAATAAAACAACTAAGATAATGAATCACCTGGGTGGAAAGGGACTTGCTTGGTGGTTTTTGGTTGAGTGGTTACACAAGGCCCATGGCTATGGTTTACCTTGTGTATCACACTTGTGGATTGCCACCCAGGAACAAAGAGATTTGAGATGTCAAATGTTGAGAAGCTTCAAGTGCAACCACTTGGCATTATGGGCTCTGCCTGGATCATATAGGTTGCTAGAACTTATCCATTTGGACAGTTGGTGGTAGTGGGATGATAGGTTGGAACGCGTCCAATTGGTCTAAGGAAAGGCTTCTGAAAGATCTTCTCTTGGTGAAACCAAGTCTTGTGGGGAATGTGCACCACCTCTGTAGAGTGTACAATCTAAGTACTTAGCCATGTCCCTGGCAAAGGACAGTTTGAGCATCAAGACATGGAAGCTATCAATAATCTCATCATCCAAATTTCTAAGTTAAAAACTTGTGGTTGAACAAGGGTTAAATGATCTTCAATCTTTGATGTAGATGCCTTGGGTGATTTTTGTCAAGCAAAAACTTAGAGTTTTCAAATGATAAGGAAAAATCTATTTTTTAGCAATGCAAGCCTAAAGCTCCACTTAGCCAAATGCATATAGATGATAGATTCCACTATACTACCATAGTATCACTTGCCAATACAATTAAAATGTATTGACCCTTGTGGCTGTAACTTGTTATGTTGTAGGTTTGATTGATATTAGTGAAGTTTAAGTGATTAGGATTACAAGTCTACAACCAACATGTCTGCCTGTGGCACTTTGAAGATGAAGGACCCCTTGCTTATAGATATTCTGCTGCAATGTAATGTAATAGCCAAATGAGCTATGAAAGATGTAATAGATTATTTTATTCCTGGTTATAAAGTTGTAATATGACCTTTATTTCTTGATATTACATCTTAACTGTGGATGCTAGCTATTGATCCAGGGACTAGCATTGTAAACACAGGGGACTCTACCTTATTAAAGGTTGGGAACCTTACAACATCAAACACCACTCCGTAACTGGGTGGCTATAAAGGTGGCATTGAGTGTTCGGAAAGTATTGGTTGAGACACATGGATCAAGATTGGGATTTGTCCATCCATATGACGGATAGATATACTCTGGGCCCTCTCGGTGGAATGTCATCCAATTAGCTTGAAAGCATGTGACTGGCTCACAAGGGATCACATATCACGGGAACAAGAAAAGAGTACTTATCAGTAACAAGGTTGAACTAGGTATGAAGAGATACTGACGATCAAAACCTCGGATAAGTAAACTATCGCGAGACAAAGGAAAATTGGTATCGTATGTAAGTGTTTCATTCGATCGCAAAGTAATCGTAGAAATATGTGGGAGCCATATGAATTTCCAGATTCCTCTATTGGTTATTGTTCGGAGAAGTGTCTCGATCATGTCCGCATAATTCACGAACCGTAGGGAGACACACTTAAGGATTCGACGTTGTTGAGTAGTTATGGATTGATGAGTAAGAGACCGAATGTTGTTCGGAGTCTCGGATGGGATCCGGGATGTAACATCCCTAAAATCATGTTTCAAACTCATGCATTATCATCCATGATCATATGAATCTCATTTCAAACAAATCATTTCAGAACAGAAGCATTTATGCTTATTATTTCATGCAAGTTTGCTCTAGCCTTAATGCTATCTTCCAATGAGAAGAGTACTTGTTTTGATTCAGTAAAGTTTGAAATTCAAACTTAGGCACCACCAAAAGTTTGAACAAAGTTCAAAACAAAATGAGTAAATAAAACCAATATTATGCCTATTGAATATATATCATAAAGGCTTGGTTTTATTTTTTATTTTCATTCGACCAAAGTGTTTTGAATAAACAGTAGTGTTTGGCACACATTTGAGTGCAAGGTTTGCTGAATGAAAACCTAGAGAAGATTTGAATTCAATCTCATTTGATTTGGAATTGAAAATCATTTCAGAAAATCAAAACAGAAAAAGAAAAGGAGAAAAGAAATGGAAAAAGGCCAGCGCCACCTATCTGGCCCAACTACGAATCCAACCCACTAAGCCCACCCGGGTCTCCCCTCTCTCTCGCTCACTCGCGGACGAACCTACCAGGTCACTGACACCAGGACCCCACATCCTCTCTGTTTAACTCGCTCACGAGTGGACCCTGCGACCACATCGTCTTCGTCGTCAATCACGTGCGGCCGCGACGCTCGCTCCGCCGTTACCTCGCCGCAATCAGTACGCGCTTAATTGCCATTGATATGCCGCGTGATCCTCGCCCCCGCTCTGGCTATAAGACCCCCTCTGCACCGCGGCCATTTCCCCTCACCTAGGGCCACCTCTACGCCCCCAGGCTGCCCGCAATTGCCCTTACGCCGCCGCAGACAGACGCACTCCGGCGATGAATCTCGGTGAGTACAGACCGCCCCTCTGCCTCTAGTTCAAACCAATGTGACCAGCATGACCTTGCGCATCCGCTAATGCCCTTCGTTTGCTTTCTCATGACCCAGAGCGACGTCCTCGTTCTCACCCGCGAGCACATGAGCCGCCGCTCGACTCCGACGTGCGAAACAGGTAAGATGAGACCGCCCCTTGCCTCCCCTTTGGTACTGTCTTGTTCGCCAGGACCATGCGCATCTCCTGAACCATCTGGCTTGTGCTAGGTCGACGCAGAGCCTCGGCAACGTCTTCGACATCAAGCAACTGACGCCGCCCGCAACTTCGACGAGCTCCAGCGACCATCTCCGTGCGCCCCTTGCCAAGCCGTCGCCAGGTTGAGCATCAGCGCATCGTCACGTTTCTAGTAAGCATCTCCGACGACCCCAGAGCCACCTGTAGCGCCGCGCCACCGTAGGCAGAGCTCGCCGCCGCCAGTAGCCACCGCCAGTGCCGCCCAGCTATGGTCGTTTGATCCAGGACCGTTGGATTTGGATCCAGCGTGTGAGATTAGATCACTTATCGAAGCTTTACGAGCAGATCTGGGCCGTGCAGATTATGTATATCTAACGGCTCACAGACGCGATCCTGAGCCAAACGGTACCAGCCAATCAGAATAAGACGCGTGGCAGCAGTTTAGATTTAAAAACTGGATTTGAATCTATTAGATGTTTGATTTTGTTTTAGCTATAACTTTTGATTCCCACGTTAGAATTTGACAAATTTTATATCAATGGAATCAGAAGAGCAAGCCCTTTCTAAATATGCAATGTGTTTAATTTTTTGCTTCGGTTAAAATGGTTTTATTTTCAGAAACATGTGTAGGGCTAATTTGAGTATATGAATTGTTTGAGTAATGTTTTAAGGTTTAAATAAATGTTGATTGGCAAGTTTTTAACTTGGTTATGAACCAATACTGTACACTTGCTTTGTTGAGTTTCAAAAATCATCACATATCATATTGCATGCATTCATATATTTTTGTTTGTATATGTTTTGTATATGATTTGTTGCTATGATTCTTTGTGTAGATTTTGGTGCCAATAGTGATTGTGATTGTGAGGAGTGTAGATACTCTCCAAACTACCAAGGCAAATGGTGCTTCATGATATTTTTATCCCTATGTTTTCTACTAAGCATTAGAATTTTTTTGTTAGACTTGCATGTTATATTTTGCTTATATGCCATGTTGGGAAATCCTAGTAGTTGTAGAATTTCTAGGAAATTTCTAAGTTAAGATGCTTATCTATGCCATGCTTAGCCTAGCTAGTAGGAACCAAGGGTTGGTGAAATATACATGCTATGATGAAAATATTTCTAAGTCTTTGGACCTGTGTTTTGCCTAAGAAAACAACTAAGTAAATGAAACACCTAGGTGGAATGGAAGGAATGGTTTATGTTGAGTGGTTACAAAAGGCCCATTTCTATGGTTTACCTTGTGAATCTCACTTGTGGAAAGCCACCCAGGAACAAAGAGATTTTAGAGGCCAAATGTTAAGAAGCTTCTAGTGCAGCCACTTGGCAACATGGGCTCTGCCTGGATCACATAGGTTGCTAGAACTTAGCCATTTGGACAGTTGGTGGTAGTGGGAATGATAGGTTGGAGTGCGTCCATTTAGTCTAAGGGAAGGCTTCTGAAAGGTCCTGTCTTGGTGAAAATCAAGTCTGGTGGGGAAAGTGCACAACCTCTACAGATGGAAGAATCTAAGTACTTAGCCATGTCCCTGGAAAAGGACAACTTGAGCATCAAGACATGCAAGCTATCAAGAATCTCCTCATCCCAATTTCTAAGTAAAAACTTGTGGGTGAACAAGGGTGAAGGACCTCAATGTCTATTGGTGGTTCCTTGGGAAAAGTTTTGACAAAGAAAAACTTAGTGATTTCAACTAATAGGCAAAACCTATTTTGAGCAAAGCAAGCCAAGCTACACCTAGCCAAAGTGCATATAGTATCTAGTCCACCTAAATTATACTAAGGTATCACTTTCCAATACTATTCCAATGTATTGACCCACTGTAGCTGTAACTTGTGATGTTGCAGGTTACTCTGATGAGGATTAGGAGTCATGAGTCTACACTCAACATGTTTTCCTGTGGCACATGAAGATGAAGACTTTTATTTATTTACTTATTCAAACTCTTGTACTAGGCCTGTGGCCTTGGAGTTGTAAAGACTATGTTTGTCTCTGGAATGACTGTAATAATGACCTTTGTTTCTGTGTACTTCATCTTAAACTGTGGATGCTAGCATTGATCCAGGGACTAGCATTGCAATCAAAGGGATCCTTTTTCCTTTATAAAGGAGGGATCTTACACGGGATATCACGAGGAGATCCGGAATGGTCCAGAGAATAAGATTCATATAAGGAAAGTCCTGTTTCGGGGTTGGAGAATGGTTCCGGTGTTTTCATCGGGAATGTTCTAGAAGGTTCCGGAATGTCCGACACTCCGGAGGGGAAGGGTACATGAATGTGTCATAACAAGTTGGAATGGTTGCATCATGTACTAGGTGTCATCGCTGAACAAAATAAAGGGTTAAATCAAATCCTAGTTTGAAAAGTCAAACGCCAATTTGAAAAGTCAAACGACTATTTTGCTTGGTGGAGGAGAGTAGGAAACCTACTTGGGGAGTTCCTCCCTCCACCCGCCTTGAAGCCGAGTGGGGAGGACTCCTCCCTTGACGGCGCCTCCCACCTATATAAGGAGGGGCAGGGTTGCCCCTCCAAGACCTACACCTCTCTCCTCTAAACCTAAACCCTAGCCGCCGGCCTCCACCATTGTCGCCGCCGCCTCCTAGGGTTTGCCAAGTTGCCGAGTTGGGGCTCCCCTCTTGCCCTAGACGCCGGCCTTGCTCCCTCTCCTTGGTGTGTCTAAACCCTAGATCATCGAGGCTCTCTCATAGTCCACCATACTCGCTCCGGCTCAAGGCGAAGCCCTGCGAGATCTCCCCTCTACTTCCGGTACCACGTCGTTGTGCTGCCGGAATCGCGAGGAGAGTGCTACAACCTCCGCTGCCTACTGGAACAAGGGAGAGGAAGGTCTTCGTCGAGTAAACGATGTGACCATGCTGGAAGCTTGGGAACACTGGCCGGAAGGATCGTCTACACGATCTTGAGATCGGCAAGAGTACGACTACATCACCCACGAGAATCCGCTCTCGTTAAGCATTTTGGAATCTTCGAGGGTGAGTTATTCTATCGACTCGTTGCTACAATCTAGTAGATAGATCTTGGCTTGTTTGTTTGCATGCAGTAGAATTTTTTTGTTTTCCATGCTACGAACCCCTACAGTGGTATCAGAGTTGTGTCTATATGTAGATCGGTTGCACGAGTAGAACACAATGATCATTATGGGCGGTGGTGCTTTTATTATCAATTGCTTCTTGTGTACTTTGCATCTTGCGGTATGATGCGATGAAGCGCCCCGAGCTAACCTTACATGACAACGTTCATGATACTTGCTCCATGCTCAACATGCAACTTGTATTGCATAAGTGGCTTTGCGGATGTCTGTCTCTCCCATTGTAGTATAGATCCAATTTACAATGGACACTTGATAGTTCAAACATCAACGTTGTGGTTCTTGTTCGTAAGTTAGATCGACACTTATTGAAAGCCCCAAACCATGTAAAACATGCAAAGAAATTAGAGGCGTCTAACTTTCTTTTGCAGGGGTGTGCTGTGATGTGATATGGCCATGATTATGATTATATTTGATGTATGCAATGTTCCTTATTGTAAGTTGGCAACCGGCAGGAGCCATATGGTTGTCTTTAATTTATGTTAAGACTCGTGTGTCTATTCAAAGTAGTTGTAATAGTTGAAGCCGGTGGACGGCAACCATGGAGCAGTGTCATTGACCTTGATGCAATGTCGGTGATGATGGAGATCATGTTCGTGCTTGAAGATGGAGATCAGAAGAACAAACAAGAAATGCCATATATATCACATATTATGAATTGCATGTGATGTTAATCCTTTATGCATCTTCTATTGCTTAGTTAACGACGGTAGCATTATAAGATGATCCCTCATGCAAATGAATTTCAAGTTCTAAAGTGTTCCCCCTTAGTAAGCAACGTTGCTAAAGCTAGTTGTTTCGAAGCACCACGTGATGATCAGGTGTGTTAGATTCCGCAAGTGTATACAACGTGAGCAAGCCAGATTTCTCATGCGGAAGCTAAGGTTTGATCTTGATGAGCCTAGCATGTATAGACATGGTCTCGGAACACGGATCACCGAAAGATAAAGCATGAATCATATAGTAGATATGATGAACATGTCGATTTTTCGCCATTGAAGCTACATCAACTCTCATGATGATCGGTGTTGATGTGGTGGATTTGGTTCGTGTAATCACTAAAACAATGTGAGGGATATTGATTTGAGTGGGAGTTCACCTAGATTAATTTAACTATTAATTAGAACTCAATTTGTCATAAACTTAGTCTAAACTATTACAAATATGTTGTAGATCAATGGCGGCCCCTACCATCAATTTTAATGTGTTCCTAGAGAAAGAAAAGTTGAAAAAACAATGGAAGCAACTTCGCGGATTGGTTCCGCAATTTGAGGATTGTCCTCAATGCTGGTAATTTGACCTATGTGCTGGATGCACATTGGGTGACCCTGCGGTGATGCTACCGATGAAGTAAAGAACGTTTACCTCGCTCGGAAGAATCAGTACTCCACAGTTCAGTGTGCTATCTTGTATGGTTTAGAATCGGAGCTTCAGAAAAGGTTTGAGAATTCAGACCCACATGATATTGTCCGTGAACTCAAATTGATATTTGAGACTCACGCGGCAGTTGAGAGCTATGAGGCTTCTGAAAAGTTCTTTAACTGCAAGATGGAAGAGGGCAGCTCCGTAAGTGAGCATGTGCTTAAGATTTCTGGGCACGCAAACAAACTTCAAAGCTTGGGTATAGTGAGTACTAATGCTTTGGGGATTTACCGTGTCCTCCAATCACTAACACCAAGTTACAAGAACTTTGTGATGAACTACAATATGCAAAGGATGAAAAAGCAGTTGCTAGAACTCTTCTCCATGTTAAAATCTGCATAAGTGGAGATCAAGAAAGAGCACCAAGTGTTGATGGTCAATAAGACCACCAAATTCAAGAAAGGCAAGTCTAAGAAAAAGGTACACTTCAATAAGGGTGGTAAGAAAGTTACCGCACCGACGAAGAAGACCAAGGCTGGACCTAAGCCTGATACAGAGTGCTTTTACTACAAGGGAGAAGGTCACTGGAAGCGGAATTGCCCAAAGTACTTGGCGGATTTGAAGAACGGCAACATCAAGAAGAAAGGTATATCCGATATACATGTTATTGATGTGTATCTCACTAGTACTCGTAGTAGTGCCTGGGTATTTGATACTAGTTCGGTTGCTCATATTTGTAACTCGAAACAGGTGCTGCAGAATAAACGGAAGCTAGCGAAGAACGAGGTAACAATGCGCGTGGGAAACGGATCAAAGGTTGATGTGATCGCGGTCGGCACGCTACCTCTTCATCTACCATCGGGATTAGTTTTATACTTAAATAATTGTTATTTAGTGCCTGCGTTAAGCATGAACATTATATCGGGATCTTGTTTATTGCGAGACGGTTACTTGTTTAAGTCCGAGAATAATGGTTGTTTGATTTATATGAGTAATATGTTTTATGCACATGCACCTTTGATAGATGGTCTATTCTTATTGAATCTCGATAGTGGAAATACACATATTAATAACATTGAAGCTAAACGTTTGAAATCGAGCGATAACTCGACCTATATGTGGCACTGTCATCTTGGTCACATTGGAGTGAAGCGTATGAAGAAACTCCATTCCGATGGACTTCTTGAATCACTTGATTTCGAATCACTTGAAAGATGCGAAGCATGTCTGATGGGTAAAATGACTAAGACTCCATTTTCTGGTATGATGGAGCGAGCTACGGACTTATTGGAAATCATACATACCGATGTGTGTGGTCCAATGAGTGTAGCATCGCGCGGTGGTTATCGTTATGTTCTTACCTTCACGGATGACTTGAGTAGATATGGGTATATCTATTTCATGAAACATAAGTCCGAAACTTTCGAGAAGTTTAAGGAATTTCAATGTGAGGTTGAGAATCAACGTAACAAGAATATTAAATTTCTGCATTCTGATCGTGGAGGTGAATATCTAAGTTACGAGTTTGGTGAGCATTTGAAGAAATGCGGAATACTTTCACAATTGACACCGCCGGGAACACCACAGCGTAATGGTGTGTCCGAACGTCATAATCGAACTCTCTTAGATATGGTTCGTTCTATGATGTCACTTACAGATTTACCGCTATCATTTTGGGGTTATGCATTAGAAACAGCCGCATTCACTTTAAATAGGGCACCATCTAAATCCATTGAAATGACACCGTATGAATTATGGTTTGGGAAGAAACCTAAATTGTCGTTCCTTAAAGTTTGGGGTTGCGAAGCCTATGTTAAGAAGTTACAGCCGGACAAGCTTGAACCCAAAGCGGAAAAATGCTTCTTCATAGGATACCCAAAGGAAACTATTGGGTATACCTTCTATGATAGATCCGAAGGCAAAATCTTCATTTCCAAGAATGGATCCTTTCTAGAGAAAGAATTTCTCTCGAAAGAAGTGACTGGAAGGAAAGTAGAACTCGACGAGGTTGTCCAACCTTCTCTCGAACTTGCGAGTAGCGCAGCACCGGAAGAAGTTCCTGTGGTGCCTGCACCAATAAGAGAGGAAGCTAATGATGATGATCATGAAACTTCGGTTGTAGTTGCTACAGAGCCTCGCAAGTCAACGAGAACTTGTACCACTCCTGATTGGTATGATCCCGTTATGAGTGTCATGTTGGTGGACAACACCGATGACCCTGCGACATATGAGGAAGCGATGATGAGCTCAGATTCCAATAAATGGAAAGAATCCATGAAATCCGAGATTGGATCCATGTACGAAAACCAAGTATGGACTTTGGTGGACTTACCGGATGGCCGGAAGGCTGTCGAGAATAAATGTATTTTCAAGAAGAAAACAGATGTTGATGGTAATGTTACTGTCTATAAAGCTCGACTTGTCACAAAAGGGTTTCGACAGATTCAAGGAGTTGACTACGATGAGACTTTCTCACCAGTAGCGAAGCTAAAGTCTGTGAGGATTATGTTAGCAATCGCTGCATATTATGATTATGAGATATGGCAGATGGATGTCAAAACAACGTTCCTCAATGGAGACATTGATGAAGAGTTGTATATGATGCAACCCAAAGGTTTGTCAATCCTAAAGATGCTAACAAGGTATGCAAAGTTCAACGGTCCATATATGGATTGAAGCAAGCATCCCGAAGTTGGAATCAACGTTTTGATAAGGTAATCAAAAGTTTTGGTTTTATACAAACTTATGGAGAAGCTTGTATTTACAAGAAATTGAGTGGGAGCTCTGTAGCATTCTTAATACTATATGTAGATGACATATTGTTGATTGGGAATGATGTAGACCTTCTTAATAGTGTCAAGGAATATTTGAATAATAGTTTTTCAATGAAAGATCTTGGCGAAGCAGCTTACATATTAGGCATAAAGATTTATAGAGATAGATCGAGATGCCAAATATCATTGTCACAAAGTACATATTTGGACAAAGTTCTAAAGAGATTTGGAATGGAAGATAGCAAGAAAGGGTTCTTGCCCATGTTGCCCAATATGACCTTGAGTATAACTCAAAGTCCGACAACGGTAGAAGATAGAGAAAGGATGAGTAAGACTCCCTATGCCTCAGCCATAGGATCTCTAATGTATGCCATGCTATGTACTAGACCCGACATTGCATATGTTGTTAGTTTGACTAGCAGATATCAAAGTGATCCAGGAGTGGATCATTGGACAGCGGTCAAAAATCCTTAAGTACTTGAGAAGAACTAAGATTATGGTTCTTTCTTATGGAGGTGATGAACAACTTGTTGTTAATGGTTACACCGATGCTAGTTGGAACATAGATCCGGATGATTCTAAATCTCAATCTGGATACGTATTTACTTTGAGTGGTGCAGCAGTTAGCTGGAGGAGTGCAAAGCAAAGCGTTGTGGTGAGATCTTCAACTGAATCGGAATACATGGCTGCTTCGGAGGCTTCACAAGAAGCGATATGGATGAAAGAGTTCATTACAGAGCTCGGTGTGGTTCCAAGTGCGCTGGACCCATTGTCTATCTACTGTGATAACATGGGCGCCATAGCCAATGTGCAAGAACCAAGGTCACACAAGAAGCTGAAGCATATCAAGCTACGTTTTCACGCTATTCGAGAGCACGTCCAAGATGGTGACATAAATATTTGCAAAGTACACACAGATCTGAATGTGGCTGATCCGTTTACTAAACATCTCCCGAGGGCAAAACCAAACCATCGTAAGGACTGTTTGATGGGTTTAGCGTCAGGGTACACATTAAGGGAGTGCTCGACAAGTTCCCTAGGTACTCCGGTCATGTTAGAAGGCTGCCATGCGAAGATATCACTATTAGCTTTGAGGAACTCGACTAGTGAGATTTCCTATGCGCGTCCTAAGCCTACCCCTATGTTCGTCGTCTTGGAGGGATCATCTTCCTTCAACGATCTTTTCTTCGTCTCTTCCGACGCCTTGAACTGTATGCTTGGCTTCAGCACCTCGTTCTTCATAGCGGGCATCTCAGATGGATCGTTGGTCTTCTTGATCTCCTAGTACTCCTGGGCGTGTAGCACGGCTTCGGCAAAGGTAGCAGATCCTTCGTCGCACTCTCATGCTTTCCTCGGATTTCCCCGGATGGTGATGACGCCCTTTGGACCTAGAAGCTTTATTATATTATAAATGTAACAGGGATGAGCCATGAACGCCAAGTAAGCCAGACGCCTGAAGATGGCATGGTAAGCACTTTTGAACGGTACCACCTCAAAATAGAGTGGCTCGGTCCGGTAATTTTCTTGATTCTGAATGTCACGTCTAGAGTAATCTCACCTAGAGAATCCGCCTATCTCCCTGGTACAATGCCATGGAAAGTTACACTGTTGTAACTCAACTGGATCTCGTGGATCTTCATGCGGTGGAGATTTTTGATGTAGAGGATGTCAATGTTGCTACCACCGTCCATGAGAGTTTTAGAGAACTCATAGACATCAATAAGAGGATTGACGACCAGAGGATATTTTCCCCGATGATGTGTTCTCCTCGGGTGATGTGAGCGATCAAAGGTGATGGTTACATCCGACCAATCCAGAAATTGTGGAACAACATGAACCGTGGCATTGAGCTCACAAAGAACCGCCTTCTTGGCCTTAGCCGGTTGTGATCCAAGGAAGCAGACATATGCGTCTTTCTTTGTGGGAAAATGTTTCTTTCCGTCCGACTTGGGTTATGTGACATCCGCTTCTTCCATGTCGGAATCTTCCTTGGGTTCCTTGCCTTTCTCGGAATTTTTCTTTCCTTTTCGTCGCTTGGCTCTATAGCCAACGGATTTTTCTTTTTTGACATCGTCATTAAAATGACACTTGACATTTGTGTGTGCAGCTCCTCCGTTACTATCCAAGTGGTGGACACAGGGATTGTTGGCAATCTCAGCCCATGTATAGGTTTTTCCGGGTTGCTGCTCTCCTCTGCCCTGGATTTGGGAAGTTCTGTGGCCCAGACCCCGGCCGCCTCCGCGCCCTCCTCATCTTTAGGATCCGAATTTTGTGTGAACATCTATGTTGTCCGGAGCCGGTTTATCTTCTGAGGTGTTCTTGCGCTTCTAAGCTTGTTGTTTTGGCTGTTTGTCCGCATTGTGATTGGCCAGAATATTTAGCAACCATTTTGAATCATCATCGCCATCAGCATATTTGTTTACCGTCTCTATCATTTCTCACAAATCTGTGACGTGATAACACTTCAATCTGTGATGCAAAAGTCCGACTGGGAGTCCTGCGATGAAAGCTTCGATCGCATTTTTCTCGTTTACTCATTGACAGGAGTTTTTCGTGTCCATACAGTGTCCGAGGTAATCCCGACAAGTTTCTCCGGGTCTTTGGGTGCAACGTTGCAAGTCTCCGACTATGCAGGGCCTCCTATATGTTCCCTCGAAGTTTGAAAATAACGCACTTCGCATATCATACTAGTTATGAATTGAATTCTTTGGTAGTTCATTGAGCCATGATCGAGCCGTCTTCCTCAGCATAAGCAGGAGATATCGGACTGTGACCGGGCTGTTTCCTCCTTTGGCTATGTAGCAAGCCTGGAAACAGTGCTGGAGCCAAGTATCTGGCCGAGCTGCTTCGTCGTAGGGTTGAATATGTTTGGCAATTACAGAGTCAACTGGAAATTTTTTCTCGTATGCATGGACCAAAGCACTTGGGTCCCACGTACGCATCTTCTTCCTCGTAGTGTCGTGCTTCTATGTTTGACTAATGCGGTGGCGGCGCCGTTTGGCGAGAGATTTGCGCCTTGAGGCTCGCGGCCTGCGAGTCGGATTGCTTCTCCTCTCACCATTGTCGCCTCCTGCGGCTTCCATGGCTATGGTAATATCCTTCATGGTCGCCACAGGCGATGGTGGCCCTGGTGGATTCTTTCCGGCTGGGTTACGCGGTGGTGGAGCCTCATTATGCTGACTCTGATGCTAGTTTCTTCGGGCTGCGTCCCTACTTGATTTAGGACGATGCGGATAATCTCTTCGTCCAACATTACTAGATGATCCTGTTCTCGCTGGCGGCGCACTTCTGGGTCTTCTCCATAGCGTTTGTTTTGTCGATGTGGCCCTGATGGGGAACCATTGCCCTGATGGAATCTTCAGATGCAGCCGGGGTAACTCTTGCCCAGTCACGTGCGGTCCTACGATGATGGCCATTTGATCCAGTCCTTGAATTTTCTTCTTCTCCCTGGGGACGATAGCGTTGATCCATATCCCTACGAGGTCTTTCGTCAGCTCTTTGGTCAGCGCTAGTGTGGCAAAATTCCGACTTTGTGGCCAGCTTGCCACTGAATGATGTGGCCATTTTCTGTTGTTTCAATCCTTTGTCTAACAACGCAACGCTTTGCCGGACTTGCTCCGGAGACGGATTATTGGCGAGGATAGCACGAGCTGCTGCAGCGTTTTCCAACAGTGTGTTGTAGACTCGGATCTTCTCTCAAGTTTTTCTGTTGAATAGATCTCTGTGGATATCCGGGTTCTTATTGGCAAGAACCGGACCTCCTCTTGTCTTTTTGGAAGTCGCTTGAAATCTTAGTGATATTTAGCAGGATCACTGTCTAACTATTGTTTAATCTCGATGATGCGTGTGGCCTCTTAAAGTAAAAAGAGACGGTGCTTTTCCAGGTCCTCAGCCCTTTTCTCAATCGAGTCCGGAGTAAGATCTGGAGCCGTTGGGATTGGAATTGTGAGAGCATCTCCGTAAATTTCATGTGCACCCTTGGTGACGACGTGTCGATCCACGGGAGGGTCGATCGTCTTGGTATTAATGGGATCTCCATCCCGATTCTCCATCTCGATCTCTTCATCAACTTTTTCTTTGTTGGTTTCCTCGACGTCCGGCTCTGCCGATGTCGGATTCTTGTTCTTCGTCTTCTTCTTTGACCGCCCAGTAACCTTGACGTGCGTACTAGTGGCAAAGACGACTTTCGGTCTAGTACCTGGGGATAAACTTCCGTCGGTACTTTCCATAGTGGTTGGCTTGTGGACCTCGGACGAATCTCTGGTGTCCATGTCATCCTGCGAGGTGTAGCTTTTATCCATGCTATCATATGGACTGGGGGAGTTTTCGGCTCACCTTGCGTTGGTTTGGAGGCGTGCTCTTCTTCGTACTCCTCTATCTCTTTCTCGAAGTCTCAAAGTTCCTGCGACGTTATTGACTCCTAAGGGAAGCTGGGTAAGTCAGCGTTTTTTTCGATTGCATCAAAAACTGAATCGTTCCCAGCTCCAGCATCAAAAGAGTCGGATCCAGAGCTTATGTGGTATAAGAAATAGTGCTTATTCTTGTTCATGTTCAAGAGTGCTTTTTCTCCTACGGCTTCAGTAGGACTGGATCCGTAGCGGATATATTCCTCGTTCGTGTATCCGATCTCGACAAGGAGATCAGATCCGGATTTTCCTGTCACCACTTCTTCCACTACAGGAGTGGGCTGGGTGGGTTCGATTTTTTCCGGGATCTTGAACTCTTTCGCCTCTACGGATAGAGCAGATCCGGATTTTTCTTGCTCCATGGTCATCACCTCACGGGTGGGTTGGGCGGGTTCAGTGAAACCGAGATAAATATCGATCTCGCTGATAGGCATGATCGTGTAGGTTATCATGGGCTTTCTAGCCAGAATCCAAGTCTCGTCGAGAAGAATGAGAGGGACATCACTGGCGTAGACCAAGCGACGCATAGCAATTGTTTCGCCGATTCCTGCACGTGCAGATTCCGCCTAGAATGAAGCTCCAAAAGTCACCCGCCCCATGGTGGGTGCCAACTGTCGTCGGATTGTCTACAAGTACGCCATAGGGGGTCATGACGACATTGAGAAGATGGGGTGTGAGACGTCGGATGTTACGGGAACGGTGAGCACAAGTTTACCCAGGTTCAGATCTGACTATGATGATCGGATCCTAATCCTACTAGCAACCAAGTAATATATCATCGAGAGCCAGATGTTACAATGAATTACAAGAGAGGTTCGCCTGTGCGAGTTGTGATTGTGGTTATTGCCCTAAAGGCTCCGATAGGGCTGGTTTATATAGTCACCAGGACCTAAGGTTACACGAGAGACCTATCAAGCTACGTTACAGAGTCGGTAACTAGATACATCTTGGACTACAAGTAATACTATAGGCCTAGATCGGTAACTCTTCTAGGCCTTGTCGTAGCTAAAAATGGCTCCTCCTCTTTCTCTAACTGGGCCGCCCATGAAGCAAAGATCTAACCCGTTGGTGGGCCACCCTAGTTAGTGAGTATTGTGGGTACACCCGAAAAGTATATCCCCAACAGTAACAACCACAATCACAACTCGCACAAGCGAACCTCTCTTGTAATCCACTGTAATATCCGGCTCTCGCAGATTATTACTGGATTCCTAGAAGGAGTAGGATACGATCACCACAGTCGGATCTGAACATGGGTAAACTTGTGTTCACCGTTACCGAAACATTTGACGTATCACACCCCATCTTCTCAACATCGTCAGGACCCCCTATGGCGTACTTGTCGACAATCCGACGACAGATTCCCTGCTCCCCAGTTACTGAAACTATCTGGTTCGTCCCGAGCTAAGTTCCTGCTATTATTTCCTCCCTGGCATCGTTCTACTATCCTTTAGTACATGTTTAAACTTATTATACTAGTTCGATTATAATTTTATTGTTTATATCTGGATCTTTAAAAGATGCAACGCTGACTATTTGTTTTTTCTTTGCTTAGAGCTCAAAAGGGAACACTGAACATGTTGGTTTTCACAGCCTCTTCTAAATTTTCACAAGCACGATGTCAGTGTGTTCATATCTAGTGCTGGTCTATCCTAAGAAACGACATAACTATCCTCTACTGTGTAGTCCATTCGTGGTTTGCGTTCCTGCTCTACAAGTTCTTGCATGATGCCATATAATTTATGTCTCGTTCATTATTATCTACGAAAGTAACTGCATGCCCATTGTGTAGCTAACCACAAATTTTGAGTCACCCAACATCTTTTGCACTCCAGGATATACTACTGCTTCCATATATATTTGTTGAAATGACCTGGCTAGTTTATATTAGCTAAAATTCTAGGAAACACTCTGTTCTATTACTCAATTCATTTGTAGGCACACTTGTGTAATGCTTGCTTGTCCTATTCTACAGGTCCACAAGTAATTTCATTATATTTAATATCTAATGGTTCGTCCTAAGCAGCGACATAGCTATCCTCTGCTGTATATATAGTTCATTCATAGTTTGCATTCTTTCTCTACAAGTTCTCTTATGATGCCTTTATAATTTCTGTGTGTTTCCTAGCTACGACAGTAACTACATGCCCATTGTGTAGCTCATCGCAAATTCTGAGTCACCCAACGTCTCTTGCATTCTAGGATATACTACTGCTTCCATATATATTTGTTGAAATGACCTGGCTAGTTTATATTAGCTGAAATTCTAGGAAACACTCTATTTGATTGCTCAATTCATTTGTATGTTGACTTGTGTAATGCTTGCTTGTCCTATTCTATAGGTTCACAAGAAATGCCATTATATTTCATATCTAATGGTTCCTCCCAAGCAGTGATATAGCTATCCTCTACTGTATATATAGTTCATTCGTAGTTTGCATTCTTGCTCTACAATTTTGTTGGGAATATGCCCTAGAGGCAATCATGTATGATGAGATTTCCCATTGTATTCATAAAGTTATTAAGTAGTCCTTGTATAAACATCTGATGTGTATCATGGAATATGTGATTCAGTTGTGGAACTATGCATTCATGTTGTTTGTACTAAACATCCTTGGTCATTGAGGTTGTGCTGGACACACAACTTAGACCAATGTGAAAGTTGGCTTGATGACTCGGTTCCACTTGTCATGGGCATGGAGATGCTATTCCAACTTACACAGACTAGGCTAAAGAGTTTAGCGAGTCGGATTGACCCATATTGAGGTACAACGAACTAAGTTGTCATTTGTATATCTCAATCAATGTAATCCTGAGACCTGAGGTTGTTGCATAGTCCGAGTTGAGGATCACCGACTTAGGTTCTGTCAAACGCTGATCCGTAACTGGGCAGTTATAAAGGCAGGGTTCGGGTCGACTGAGAATCAAGCTGCGTGATGTGAATAACCAAGATGGGATTTTGCTCCTCCACTCGGAGAGATATTCTCTGGGCCCTCTCGTGAGATATGATTCGGAAAGCATGGCCATGCGCGACTTGGTTAAGTGTTAACCGAGGCGATCGACTAAGAGTTAGTCAGGTGAATCACTTATCTCGGATCGAGAAGAGAGTCAGACTATTTAAGGGATGACATATATTCGCCTATAGTCTGACAAGGTATATCGTGAGGCAAAAGGGACTCAGACGTAAGTCGCATTGGAAAGGCAAGTCGTCATGACTCTTTGGTACTTGGGAGTCGGTACGTTCTGCTAGGAGCCGATGCCGATTGATCGATTATGAGTCGGACTCTAATCGTGTCCAAGTAACCATGAGCCTGCGGGGTCACACACTTAAGAGCGGGAGCAAGTTCGGATTGGATCTGAATCTGTAATCTGGTTGGGTTGGACCTAAACCAGATTAGGACTGAGTTAGTGAGTTGGACTCACGGTGACTAGTGTTATATGGGCTTTAGTGAATGGGTCGCGCGAGCAGAGCCCACGTTCACTCCCTATATATAGTGGAGCAAGAACCGTAAAGGTTAATCGTTGTTCGGTTAGGTCATTCCATGTGTTGAAACCCTAGCTCCAAAGAGTCCGGTAGAACGAACCTAGCAGTTCTCCGGGCGCTCCTCCTTGTACGTGTGGATACCAAGAGAGGTGCCGGCGATCAGCACCAGTGATCGGATCGTGAGGATCGTGACCGCATCAATCGACGCGCTCATCGCAGAATCGCATCCGCGTCTAGTGGTAAACCTCGTGGCCTTCTACCTCAGCTAGATCTTGGGATCACCACGTTAGAGGAAAGTTTTTGTTTTATCTCTGCGTGGCCCAACAAATTTCTCTTATAATTCCTTTATAATTCCTACGACAGTTACTACATGCCCATTGTGTAGCTCACCGCAAATTATAGGTCACCCAACGTTTCTTGCATTCCAGGATAAACGACTGCTTCCATATATATATATATATGTGTGTGTTAAAATGACCTAGCCAGCTTATATTTGCTGAAATTCTAAGAAACATGGATTGTCCATTTCATTGTAGGCACACTTGTCTAATGCTTGCTTGTCCTCTTCTATAGGTTCGCAAGAGGCGTCATTATATTTCTAATTTGGTGCTGGTTCATCCTAAGAAACGACAAACTATCCTCTATTATGTAGTTCATTCGTGGTTTGTGTTCTTGCTCTACAACTTCTCGCATGAGGCCATTATAATTTCTGTCTCGTTTGTTCTTAGCTACGAAAGTAACTGCATGCTCATTGTGTAGCTCACCGCAAATTTTGAGTCACCCAACGTCTCTTGCATTCCAGGCTATACTACTTCTTCCATATATATTTGTTGAAATGACCTGGCTAGTTTATATTTGCTGAAATTCTAGGACACACTCTGTTTGATTGCTCAATTCATTTGTAGTCACACTTGTATAATGCTTGCTTGTCCTATTCTACAGGTTCACAAGCAATGCCATTATATTTCATATCTAATGGTTCCTCCTAAGCAGCGGTATAGCTATCCTCTACTGTATATATAGTTTATTCATAGTTTGCATTCTTGCTCTACAATTTCTCTTACGATTCTTTTATAATTTCTACAAGGTTATTAGCTACGACAGTAACTACATGCCCATTGTGTAGCTCACCGCAAATTCTGGGTCACCCAACGTCTCTTGCATTCCAGGATAAACGACTACTTCCATATATATTTGATGAAATGACCTGGCCATCTTATATTTGCTAAAATTCTAAGAAACATTCTGATTGATTGGTCATTTCATTGTAGGCACGCCATTATATTTCTAATATGGTGCTGGTTCATCCCAAGCAACGACATAACTAATCCTTTACTGTGTAGTTCATTCGTGGTTTATGTTCCTTCTCTGCAAATTCTAGCATGATGTCATTATTCTTTCTCGTTCATTCTTATCTACAAAAGTAACTGCATGCCCATTGTGTAGCTCAGCGCAAATTTTGAGTCACCCAATGTCTCTTGCATTCCACGATATACTACTGCTTTCATATATATTTGTTGAAATGACCTGGCTAGTTTATATTTGCTGAAATTCTAGGAAACACTATGTTCTATTTCTCAATTCATTGGTAGGCACACTTGTGGAATGCTTGCTTGTCCTGTTCTACAAGTTCACAAGTAATGCCATTATATTTCATATCTAATGGTTTGTCCTAAGCAGCGACAAAGTTATCCTCTATATATAGTTCATTTGTGGTTTGCATTCTTGCTCTACAAGTTCTCTTATGACGCCATTATAATTTATATTCGGTTCCTAGCCACGACAGTAACTCCATGCCTATTGTGTAGCTCATCACAAATTCGGGGTCACCCAACGTCTCTTGCATTCCAGGATAAACGAACTCTTCCATATATATTTGTTGAAATGACCTGGCTAGTTTATATTTGCTGAAATTCTAAGAAACACTTTGATTGATTGCTCATTTCATTGTAGGCACAATTGTCTAATGCTTGCTTGTCCTCCTCTACAGATTCGCCAGAGACACCATTATATTTCTAATATGGTGCTGGTTCATCCTCAAGCAACGGCATAACTATCCTATACTATGTAGTTCATTCGTGGTTTGCATTCCTGCTCTGCAAGTTCTGGTATGATGCGATTATAATTTCTATCTGGCTCATTCTTAGGTACGATAGTAAATACATGCCATTGTGTAGCTCACCTCAAATTCTGAGTCAACCAACGTCTCTTGCTTTCCAGAACCAACATCTCTTGCTTTCTAGGATATACAACTCCTTTCATATATATTTGTTAAAATAACCTGGCTAGTTTATATTTTCTAAAATTATAAGAAACACTTTGTTTTACTGCTCATTTCATTGTAGGCACACTTCCCTGATGCTTGTCTGTCCTGTTCTACAGGTTCACAAGCGACGCCATTATATTTCGTATTTGGTTCTGGTTCGTCGTAAGCAACGACCTAATTCATGCCCTACTGTATAGTTCATTTGTGGTTTGCATTCCTGTTTTACAAGTTCTCACATGATGCTGTTATAATTTCTGTCTCGTTCATTCTTATCTACGACAGTAACTGCATGCCATTGTCTGTTTTATTCTTCTGGTTTATTCTTCTATATATATTTGTTGAAATGAACTGACTAGTTTGTATTTTCTGAAATTCTAAGCCACACACATTGTTATGTTTCTCGTTTTACGGTAGGCACACTTGTCTAATGCTTGCTTGTCCTGTTTGTTTGACGTGATGGTCAATATATTTGAACAATTGACCAATAGTAAACTCCAGTTCATAGCTCCTGTCATATTAGTTAAATGAGTAGTTTGCCTTGTTTGACGTATTAACTTGTTATTACTTAGTTTAAGACTACAATTATTGCTATCACCACCAAGGAGGGGGCTGCAAGATCATATCTCAAGTTTGTTTTCCAATGTAGATGTCACACTAAAAAGGGAGATGGAGGTGATAGATGGAGAAAGCAAATTGAGGGCTGCTATCAACTCGATTGTCCACTAAAATGCCAATTTTTCTTTCCCTTGAGTTGATAATATGTAATAATTTTAAGTAGTTTGCATTTGATGTAATATATAAACTAATTGTATAGGTCATGTAGGCATTTAGTTGATGTCGTCCACACATAGCGGTAGGAGGTACCATACCTGTGCTAGCCAGGTCGATTAGGGTACAATATCGTGCTATGTATTTGCCCATCTTGTACTAGGCCGACGATGAACAGTAAAAATGCTCACAAGTGGTAGAACTTTTATGGTGTCAAAATGGGCTCCAGAAATGCAGAAATTGTAAAAGGAACGGGGCCGACCCAGATGGGAGATTAGTAACAGTAACTGTTTGTAATAGCGGCATGTCGTAATAGTGGTAGGCCGAAACAATGTGATCGAAATAACGCGATGTAAACAAGAATAGCTCTAACAAAGAATATGTCGAAACAGTAATGGCCCGAGAAAGTAAAAGGCCAAACAGTAACGGGTCGAGATGGTAACAGACCGAAATAGTAACTCTCGAAACAGTAAAGGGCTAGAATAGTAGCAGGCCTGGCCAGGAAAAAGGCCAGGATCGTACTAAGCCAGAATAGTAACAGGCTGAGTTTGCACCACGCCGGAACAATAATAGGTCAAGGAACTCACCAGGTTAAAACAGAAACGAGCCAGAACACGGGCCAAACATTTACAGGCCTGAACCATACGGCCCCAAGTATATGGGCCCGGCTCGAACATTAAATGGACAAAACAGTAATAGGCCCGAATATTTGTGGGACGCACAAACGTGCAAATTTCAAGTAGTGCGTGTGGAAACAGTAACGGGCCAGTAAGTTTACGGGCCGACCATGGATGCACCAGTGGGCCCATTTGTAACAGTGCATATCAAAATAGTGATGGGCCACGATCCTGTTGTGCTTCCTTAATGGTACGGCCCACTTATTAATTAGCAGGCCTTGACTAGGCCTGTCTTCTATCACGGTTTGATTGATAGTTAACGGTGTTAACTTGACATTAATGCCGCTCTCCACGTGGCAGTTTGCATGACATCAGCAGTCAACGCGGCCGAAGAACACATCTACGACAGAGCGACTTTTTATGGCTCAAGGGTGCGATCCGCCATGGTAAAAAAACCCGTGGTAGATTCATTTGTGACCGGGATTTTACCATGAAGGGCATCCGTTGTAGAAGACTCTTCAGCCATAAAAATGGGCCTTCAACCACAAAAATAGTCTGTTGTAAAAGGACATTTTTCTTGTAGTGACTACAATATAGTGATATATGCCTATTTGCTCTTTGCACATTCGCTCTTTTTCTTCCTTTTCTATATATATTTGTGCTCACACTTTTGTTTAAGTGTTGTGCAAAGGAGCTAGCCATATATTCCACTTCATGTAGGAATTTCAAAGTTTAACGATCTCAATTATCAAATTCCAAATATATATAGCATCTTTATAACTTGAGTATTCTACTTCAAACTTTTTCACACTCTGTTTGATAGAACTTATAATTTCTCATTTGTTCAAGGTTATTCTTTTCATCTTTAATTAATTATATAATTTCTCCTCTTTGTAAATAAAACCATTGACCTACAACATATTGAACAAATTATCTTTATATATTCCATTAATACCAATGGTGTGCAATACTCCTATTGCTATCATCAAGTGCAAGTAAAATCATACTCAAGCCATTCATATATCCAATGAGACAAAATAAAACACAATAATGCTCCATATATTATAATAAACTCAGAATTTCATAAATAGGATCAACTATTCCTGAAGGGAATCCTAATGATGCAATCTTTATTTCTAAACTCGAACTAATACGAAAGTAAAAGTAATAAACCTATAAGATTGATTACAAGGTTATAGAGATCTCCCGAAGCTTGGAATCAAGCCAGGTGGGATCAAATAACTCCTTTCTGGTACCTATTCCTCCTCCTAGGTAGGAAGAGCATTGTCTTCCTCTCCTGGGTTGCTAACTTTATCCATGCTTGCGAGGCGGATGCTGAGCTTGGCCATGTCATATTGAAGCTTCAAAATTTTCCTCTAAAGGAATTTCTTCTCAACTGTTAACTCAAAAACAGTTTTAATCAAGAAACCATCTCTACCAACGATGTCATTGACCTTTTTCTCAAGGTATTTCCTCATCATCCAGTAGGAGTCAATTCCTTCTCCAATAGTTTCAACACATGCCTTTGAAGATTTTTCCAATTGATAGATCTTATCAAGAATATCATCTTTCCGCACCTTCTTGGGTTTAAGAGGTGGCGGACTAAGAGGAAGTTTATAATAAGATCCTATGTTTTGACGGTAAGGATTAGGGAGATACTCATCCTTGATCTTTCCCTGATCTGCTTGCCTCAACATTTCCATCCTTTGCGGGAACATGTTGTCCCAATTTGGGAGGGGCTTGATCTTTGAGATAGATGACGATGATGCTTATTTTGGTTCAACCTCCTCGATCCTCTTCACGGGCTTCTCTTCCTTCTGCTTTGAAATCTTGTTGACATGGACAAGATGCATGGCTTCGGTGCACGGATGTTGTTAGAAGGGGTGTGTATGGAGATGGCGAAGGTTTTTCGAGGCTGGAGGTTGTAGCTCTACGAAAACTTAATAAAAAAGGTTAGATGAAACCGTCTTTAAAAGAGGAGGTCAAAAATCCTAGTTGCTGGGATTAACAAGCAACTATACGGTCTGCATCATATAGATCCCACTATATAGTTGCAAACGACTATAGATTTTTATCCATATGGTACTAACTATATGGCCGGAATATTTTCCCGCCATATAGTTGGTCGTTAAACTATCTGTATCCTGGTATAAAAATTTGGTGATGTGGTGAATAACTAAACGACCACAACTATACGGTTGGAAATTTATTTCCCACTGTATAGTTGGTCGTTAAGGTGACAGTATACATCAAATTTATCTGTTTCTGTGACACCCCGGTTCTGATAAGACCTTGGCCTCTATGTGACATGCCAATCCCTGGATCGGTTCATTGGCCCACAATAGAGTAAGATAGATAATCATAGCAAATAACCGTGTATCATGATCTACAAGATCCAGAGTACCATTATTACAATGTAAAGGCTTAGCATAAAGCTAGCTCAAATTGTTCAGGTAGCAACAAAAACGAGTAAATCCTCCAATCTTCAAATTGCCCACAAGTGAACAAGTGCCGAGTGGAGTACCGTGGCCTATAACGATCAATCAGAATCGGAATAACCTGCAGCATAAAACGCAACAGCCCCGAAGGGTCAATACATGGAATGTATGGCAAGTAGAGCTAGTAAAGGAGACAATAGTACTAACAACTACATGCATATTTGGCAAGTGGAGCTGTGTCTGGCTTGTATTTGCAAATAACTTTGTCCTACTTTCATAAACAGTTTTGAATTTTCTTTGAAAAGATCCCAATTAAGTTAACCTAACAATATTAAAACAATTATGAAATTAGAATGAGCGAGAAACATGTCATGGAATCAATATCTAGCAACTCAGATGTCCATAACCGGGGACACGGCTAATCGATTAGATTATACACTCTGCAGAGGCTAGTACACTTTACCCATGTGACTTGGCCACCCAATTGCACCATCACTCTCATTTTGGGTGACGATAGGAGAAGACCAAGAAGAGACTGCTCGAAGTAGCTCCTCAATCCCGACGCCAGACCGTCCAACCTACCAAAATTCTACATCTCCTCGATACGCTGGTTCGAGTTACCACAACCTACTAAGTCCAACCAACCGCCCATTTCATTATTGGCACATGGTTGTACACGTAAGCTACACAATAAAGAATCCAATCAATTTCTCTTGATACCTGGGTGCCTTTCCGCAATGAAACCACCAAAATTTATCAATACCATCACACCTGTGGATTCATTGATTGTTGTTTTAGTTTTCACAAACCAATACTTTGAGAAAACAAGTATCAATGATGTAACCCAGCCTCGCTCAACATAGCATGGCTAAGCACATCTACAACGATGGTTCATCTACAAGGAAAGCCCTACCACATAATAGGACATAGCATAGCGATAGTATCATCCTACACATGCATCTACAAAATACACGACAATGCATAGAAAATAGTAGGACGATATCATGAACAAAGTAGCATCTACTTGCCTTGGTTGTAGCAGTCGGAAGAACAATCCACACACGAGCAAGGGTTGCACTCCACACAATCTACAGGAACACAATTGAATTCATAAACAAACAATTCACAAACATATGCAACAAAGATGATGCATGAATGCAAGAACCAAGTTTAATTGGTGCTACAGCTGCACCACAATAATATTAATTCATATTACTACCGAATACATGCATGGAAAAACAGATTTGGCGCAAGGGAAACTATTAACCAAAAGTAGTGATCACTACTAGAGCTAGAACTTAAATAATTCACTACAGGTAGTAGACAGGTTGTAAAATCTTGGAAAAATTCTACCGCAGAGGCATCGCTGATAAGAAACAGTACCAATTGGAATTACTCAAAAAGGAGTTATAAAACATCCCGAGTAATTAAAACACTGCAGAAAGCCATTAGACAAATACTGCAGAAGTTTTAACTGTAAGCCTATCTTTTTATTTCACGATGAGATTCCCCTCGTTCATACGAGTTCAGGGACATATCATACGCGATTTTTGGAGCTACGAAACTTTTACTACAAATTTATTACTCTGAAAAGGCCATTAACTCATTTGATTAAACTGTACTAAACCTGCGGTAAAAGTCTGAACCAAAGGTACAGTGAGATTCTACACGACTCACTGAACTCGTGCATATTTTATTTGCAATTTTTGGCCAAGCGGTTTAATTTCTACGCAATTTACTAGATTCTACCGAAATCTGCCAACTAATAGGATTAACGAAATTGACCCAATCAATCAGGTTCGATGATCGGCGCCGATCGACCAGTCAACGTCTGGGCCCTCGACTAGTCAACGTGGAGGCCGACCAGTCAACGAACTATCTAAGCCACCGATCCGAGATCCGACGGTGGCTCTGCCTTACCGAAACGATCGCGAAACAAACTCCGGAGAGCTCCGGCCGGCGGCGCCGGCCGGTTCCGCCATCGTCGTTCTACCTGCACATACACACACGGTCAACTACGGCTCCCGGAACAATAAACACGCTACAGCAGCGGCGATCCGCAGGCGCAGATGGCGGCGTGATGGAGACGCGAGCACGGAACGGAAAGAGGAGATCGAGGCGAACCCGGCAATGACGCGCGATGGCCGGGCGGCATCGGGCGGCGCCAAGGAGATCGATCGCGGGCAGGTGTGGGGCAATGCGGCGAAAACGAGGTAGGTGGCCCCACTTGAATAGTATCCCGCGAAAAAAACTAAAAAACGGTCCAGATTTGACTCGATTCGTAGATCGGTCCGGATTTTCGGACCGCTTTCCGGTTTACTAAAACGTCCGAGTCTTTTGCATACGAACTCCGATTGAGCGATTTTCGCGCACGGTTCAGACGTCAAGTTTGTGCGAAACTCGAACCTACAGGGTGGTTGTTGCAAGTCTTACTAGAGCTCCCGTAGTAAACTTGGGTAAACAAAATAGGGTTTTGACGATGGCGTCACGAACCTTTCTACTCGACGGTTTTGCATAGAAAGATATGATGCAATGCTATGAATGATATGCAAGACCAAATATAAAATTTGGGATGTGACAAGACTAACCCCTTAAGATGAATCTCGCCCTCGAGATTCAAGCTGCTAGCAAATAGGTGTGGGTAGTCCTCTGATGTCATCCTCACGCTCCCAAGTGGCTTCCTCTTCGTGTGGTGGCTCCCGTACTTTGCAAAACTTGATTGTCTTGGCAGTAGTCCTTTCTGCTGTCTCCAGAATCTTGACCGGTTTCTCCTCATAGGTCAAATCATTCTCCAGCTGAACCTCCTCTAGCGGTACAATGTCTCTCAATGGTGTATCGACCATCTCCGGATGGCACTTCTTCAGCTGGGATACGTGGAACACATTGTGAACAGCAGACAGAGCCTCTGGCAGCTCCAACTGATAAGCAACCTCTCCTTTGCGTGCTAAGACTCGATACGGTCCAATAAATCGAGGTGCCAGCTTACCCTTAATTCCAAATCTCTTGATTCCACGAAGCGGCGATACTCTGAGGTATGCTCTATCACCTATCTCGTACACCACTTCCTTGCGCTTGGCGTCAACGTAGCTCTTCTGCCTAGATTGTGCCACCTTCAGTCTGTCTCTAATCAAGGCGACCTTCTCCTCAGCGTCCTTGATCAAATCAGGTCCAAACAACTGACGTTCTCCTACTCCATCCCATAGCAATGGTGTTCGGCACCGTTTTCCATATAACACATCGAATGGTGACGTCCTGATGCTGGTTTGATAGCTATTGTTTTAGGAAAACTCCGCATACGGCAAATTCTCATCCCAACTAGAACCATGATCCAAGGCGCAAGCTCTTAGCATGTCCTCCAAAATCTGATTCACCCTCTCGGTCTGTCCATCGGTCTGTGGGTGAAATGCTGTGCTAAACTCCAATCTAGTACCAAGTGACTCGTGTAGCTGGCGCCAGAAGTGTGAGGTAAATTGGGTGCCTCTATCAGATATGATACTCTTGGGAACTCCATGTAGGCACACAATTCTGTCCATGTAAATCTTGGCCAACTTTGCACTCGTATAAGTCGTCTTCACTGGTATAAAGTGGGCTACCTTGGTCAAATGGTCGACCACTACCCAAATAGAGTCATATCCTGACCTGGTCCGGGGCAATCCTGTGATAAAGTCCATTCTCACTCTATCCCATTTCCAATCCGGCACGGGCAAAGGCTGTAGCAGTACTGCTGGTTTCTGGTGTTCCGCCTTCACTCGGCTACATACATCACATAGGGCGATATGCTCTGCGATGTCTCCTTTCATGTTGTTCCACCAGAATCTGTCCTTTAGGTCCATATACATCTTCGTATTGCCCGGATGTATGGAATACGGCGAGTCATGAGCTTCCTGCATAATCAACTTCCTTAACTCCGGACCGTTGGGCACACACAAACGATCTCCATACCACAAGGTACCTTGCTCATCCTCGCGGAATTCCCTTGCTCGACCTTCCTTCATATTTTCCTTAACTTCATCTATCTCCTTGTCTCCCACTTGAGCCTTCTTGATTCTGTCTTGAAGCGTTGGTTGGACCTCCATTGTAGCCAAGTATCCTTCAGATACTACCTCCAGTCTAAGGTCCTTGAATTGCTTGCACAAATCCTCAGGCAATTCACCAATTGTCAATCCATTGGCATAAACCTTCCGGCTCAGAGCATCATCTACTACATTGGCCTTTCCTGGGTTGTATTGTAGATTCATATCATAGTCCTTGATAAGTTCCAACCATCTCCTTTGTCTCATGTTCAGTTCCTTCTGTGTAAATATGTACTTCAGGCTCTTGTGGTCGGTGTACACATCACAGTGTTTTCCCATTAAGTAATGCCTCCATACCTTGAGCGCATGAACCACTGATGCTAACTCCAAGTCGTGTGTGGGGTAATTCCGCTCATGGTGCTTGAGTTGTCGCGAGGCATATGACACTACTCTCCCATCTTGCATCAGCACACTACCAAGTCCCTGTCGTGAAGCATCACAGTACACTTGGAAATCCTTCTGAAGATCTGGTAAACACAGAACAGGTGCAGTCACTAGTCGACGTTTCAGTTCCTGAAAGCTGGCTTCACATACGTCCGACCATTCAAACTTCCTCTCCTTCTTCAGAAGTTCACCATCGCCTTAGCAATCTTGGAAAAGTTTTCTATGAACCTCCTGTAATATCCAAAGAAGTCCCAAAAGCTTCAATCTCTCCGCATTATTGGGTGCTTCCCACTGCTATCAAGCCACTTTGTTTGGATCAACAGCAATTCCTTCTCCCGACACTACGTGTCCAAGAAACCCAACATGTTAAGCCGTAATTCACACTTACTAAATTTGGCATACACTTGTTCCTCGCCTTCTCCATAATCATTCTCGATGTTTCTCATGCTCAAGATCATCCTTGGAATATATCAAGATGTCATCAATAAACACCACCACGAACTTGTCCAAATACTCCATAAATACCTTGTTCATCATGGTCATGAAGTATGCCGGGCATTTGTTAGTCCAAAAGACATAATCAGATACTCATATAAACCATACCTAGTGGTGAAGGCGGTTTTGGTACATCCTCCTCTCGGATCTTCAATTGAAATAGCCGATCGCAGATCAATCTTGTCAACACCTTTGATCCTTCCAGTTGGTCAAACAAGTCATTTATGTTCGGCAGAGGGTACTTGTTCTTAATGGTTACTTCATTCAGCGAGCGATAGTCTACCACTAATCTCTTGGTGATGTCTTTCTTCTCCACAAATAGAACAGGTGCTCCCCATGACGATAGGCTGAATGAATCCCTTTCCAGCTTGTTCCTTCAACTGCTTCTTCAATTCCTTCAGCTCATCGACATCCATCTTATATGGTTTCTTTGCTATTGGTCCTGCTCCCGCATCGGTCGATAAGAAACTCTACATCTCGCTGTGGCATCCCGGCAGCTCTTCCGAAACACGCCGGTAATCGCTAATCAGCACAAGATCCATGCTAACACCCTTAAGAGAATTCAACTTACATCTTCCGGTCGTGCAGCCGACTTGAATCTAATCCTCTTACCATCCGGGTTTTGAGTGAAACAGCTCATGCACAATCTATGTGTCCCCATGCATAGACATCCAATCCATACCCATAATGACATCTAATCTCGTGAATCCAACACTACTAGATGTGCGATGAAGTTGTGTGTTCCAATCCTCACAGAAAGTCGCGGCATCCCGCACTAGCTATCATATCTCCTCTAGGTGAACTCACTCTAATAGACCTTTTCATAAACGCAGTAGGTAACTTATACTTATCCACAAATGCCCTTGATATGAATGAATGCGATGCACCAGTATCGAAAAGTATAAGTGCAGGGTAAGTGTTGATTGGGAACTTACCAATCACAAGGTCGCTCATCTGGAATCTCCTCCACATTCATGTGGTTCATCGTGGCCTTCTCACCGCTGGTTGGCTTCACCTTTCCTCTCCGGACAGTTGTCGAATAGTGTCCCTTCGCTTGCACTTGAAGCACGCCACCTCACTCAGATCCTTCTTCACGAAGTTGCGATCACGGTTGCGGTCATGTCCACCGTGTCCTCCAGAGTGGTGAGAGTGTCCTCCCTTGTGGTTGTGGTGGCTGCTCCTATGGTTGTCATGACGATGTCCATCGCGGCGGTCATGGCTCCCATGGTCACTTCCTCCATGCTTGGAGTATCCATCATATGAAGTGCGAGACTTGTGGTGTGAACCAGAGTGATGAGTATTGCTCTTTCTCTTGCGGTTCTCCACCTGCTTGTGCTTCCCTTCCAAGATCCTAGCCTTGTCCATGACCTCCTGGAAAGTGGGGCAATAAACCACCAGTAGCTGTCGAAGCTCACCACCGACGCCATCCAGAATCTCCCTCCTTTTGGCATCGTGTCAACATCCTCAGTGCATAACGGGACAGGTTGTTGAACTCCTCAATGTACTCGCCACGGTGCGGTTGGTTTGGCGCAAGTTGCGGAACTCCTTCCTCTTGGATCGTAACTCAAGACACGTGGTTGGTCCTAAAACCATCCTCAAACATAGCCCAAGTCACGGTATCCAATGGTGGGTGATTTGAAATGTGTCCCACCAAGAAGCGGTGGTCCCTCCAAAGAGGTGAGCGGAAAACCTCACCTTCTCAGCATCAGTGCATCCGACAAATCACTAGATCCTTGTTGGCTGAACGCAACCAGAGAGCAACCATTGGTTCCGCTGCAGAGAGAACTTAGCTGGCCTTAACCTCGTAAATCTGGTGAGAGCATCTCCGAGGCTGATTGTTTCCATTGTTGTTGTTCTGGTTTGCCATGAACTGAGTCGCACTTGGGTCAGCTGTGCCTGAGCTGCCATGAGCTGCTCCATCTCAGTGGGTTGGCGGCGGGAGGCATCTCATGGTTCAGCATAGGTAAGTTTAGAAAGAATCAACTACGACAATAGGATTCTACCCATGCATATGCTTAATCAACAACAAACAATAGCGCATAATCACAAGCAAGCAACACATCAACAAACAAGCGATCCAGCAACATCCCAGGTGTTATCCTAGCAGTATATAACTACTGAAATAGTTTTGCAAGAGTTGGCAATGGTTAACTAAACAATAGATCAACTAATCAACAAAACGGCAATTCTGCCGTAACAGTCCAGCAGCTTTCACGAATTTTCCGCCTGACTTAAACTCGTCAGAAAAATTAGAAAATTTTTGTGCATATGGAAAGAGAGTTTCGATCAGCTCAATTATTTTCAGATTTTCCGAGTTACCAGAAAAATATGAAAATCTCGCAGTACTGCTGTATCTGCAGAAAAACTGCAGCGAAAAACACATGATAGTAACCAAATTGCCATAACTCTTTCATTAAAATTGTGATAAATAAATTCTGGGATATTGGAGTACACAAATAAGCAACTAAACACTTTTAATCTAACACCTAACTAAGCTTCACAATGATCGAGACTAATCCTAACGAATTTGCCTAACGTGGACTAACAGTGGACTTCTATCTACTTCTTGAAGAGATTGAGGTAGGTCCTTGCGGTCATGCGTTGGCGCTCGCTCATGGGTACAACCATGGAGGCAGAGTGTACACCTCTCCTGAACCATCAGTTGAGACTTCAAACTCCACCTCTTGGATCCTCCTCTTCTTCTTCATCCTCACCGCTACAGAACAGCTTCATCTCCTCCACCATCATCGCTCCATCATCATCATCCTCGCCCTCATCATCATCATCGCCTCCTGTCATCATCATCACCATTGTTGCCATCATCTCCATTGTCATCATCGAGGGTGGATTCAGCTGTGCTTGGAGAGCGGCAACTGGGTTGTCATAGCTTCAATGGTCCGTCCCTTTCCGGACGGTCCCTTGCAACTGTTGTATGCTCGGGTATTCTCTTGCACAGTGCCATGAAGATGGGCTATGGTCTCATCTCTGCTATCGTGACAGTCTCCGTAACTCCCACGGCTTCATGCAAAGTGTCAATCTCCTGTCCTTGGACCACCATTCCATTGCTAGTAAAGTCTGCTATCTCCTTCAACATCCTCACCTTCTCCGAGCTCCATTCTCCTCTCCATGTCCTCTATGTGCCTCCGACGGGCGTGCATGTTGTTCTGCCGCCTGGTAACCACAATGTTCCCATCTTCATCACGCCTTCCATAATCACGGTAGGGTGAATCTGCAGCAGCAGTGTCTGACATAGTAGCCAAGTAGACAGGCTTCATGTACAGCCAAGTTGATTCCAAGTCCCTCAGTTGATATCTTGGGGTAGACCAAGTGTGCGGGGTTTGGCAAGGCGACATCTCTGAATATGAAGGTAGTGATCTCCCATGCATCCTCTCCATATCCATAGGTGTACAGCCTTCTTCCCTTGAACATAGGCAGTGGCAATCCCAATGACTGAGAGAGTTGAGCTAATCGCCTTGCAAAGGGCCTTGGTGACTCCATGGTAACATACTCATCCGACGCCTCCCATCTATCAAGTAAAAGAGGAAAGTGTGAGAATAGCATATGGTAAGAATATACGAGGGTGAAAGGCATAAGAGTAAACAGTGTTAATATAGGCTTAATAATTCTATGGCTTCCTAATCCAATCCTAGGTCACGATCCTACAATGGCCACACGGGCTCGATACTATCCTCGTGACACCCGGTTCGATAAGACCGTGGCCTCTATGTGACATGCCAATCCCTGGATCGGTTCATTGGCCCATAATAGAGTAAGATAGATAATCATAGCAAATAACGTGTATCATGATCTACAAGATCCGTAGTACCATTATTACAATGTAAAGGCTTAGCATAAAGCTAGCTCAAATTGTTCGTAGCAACAAAGCGAGTAAATCCTCCAATCTTCAAATTGCCCACAAGTGAACAAGTGCCGAGTGGAGTACCGTGGCCTATAACGATCAATCGAATCGAATAACTGCAAAGATAAAACGCAACAGCCTCAAGGGTCAATACATGGAATGTATGGCAAGTAGAGCTAGTAAAGGAGACAATAGTACTAACAACTACATGCATATTTGGCAAGTGGAGCTGTGTCTGGCTTGCATTTGCAAATAACTTTGTCCTACTTTCATAAACAGTTTTGAATTTTCTTTGAAAAGATCCCAATTAAGTTAACCCAACAATATTAAAACAATTATGAAATTAGAATGAGTGAGAAACATGTCATGGAATCAATATCTAGCAACTAGATGTCCATAACCGGGGACACGGCTAATCGATTAGATTATACACTGCAGAGGCTAGTACACTTTACCCATGTGACTTGGCCAGCCCAGCTCACTCATCACTCTCATTTTGGGTGACGATAGGAGAAGACCAAGAAGAGACTGTTGGAAGTAGCTCCTCAATCCCGACGCGCACCGGTCCAACCTACCAAAATTCTACATCTCTGGATATGCGGGTTCGAGTTACCACAACCTACTAAGTCCAACCAACCGCCCATTTCATTATTGGCACATGGTTGTACACGTAAGCTACACAATAAAGAAGCCAATAAATTTCTCTTGATACCTGGGTGCCTTTCCGCAATGAAACCACCAAAATTTATCAATACCATCACACCCAGGGGATTCATTGATTAAGTTGTTTTACTTTCACAAACCAATACTTTGAGAAAACAAGTATCAATGATGTAACCCAGCCTCGCTCAACATAGCATGGCTAAGCACATCTACAACGATGGTTCATCTACAAGGAAAGCCCTACCACATAATAGGACATAGATAGCGATAGTATCATCCTACACATGCATCTACAAAATACACGAAAATGCATAGAAAATAGTAGGACGATATCATGAACAAAGTAGCATCTACTTTCCTTGGTTGTAGCGGTCGGAAGAACAATCCACACACGAGCAAGGGTTGCACTCCACACAATCTACACGACACAATTGCATTCATAAACAAACAATTCACAAACATATGCAACAAAGATGATGCATGAATGCAAGAACGGCAAGAGAATTGGTGCTACAGCTGCACCACAATAATACTAATTCATATTACTACCGAATAAATGCATGGAAAAACAGATTTGGCAAGGGAAACTATTAACCAAAAGTAGTGATCACTACTAGAGCTAGAACTTAAATAATTTACTACAGGTAGTAGACAGGTTGTAAAATCTTGGAAAAATTCTACCGCAGAGGCATCGCTGATAAGAAATATTACCAATTGAATTACTCAAAAGGAGTTATAAAACATCCGAGTAATTAAAACACTGCAGAAAGCCATTAGACAAATACTGCAGAAGTTTTTACTGTAAGCCTATCTTTTTATTTCACGATGAGATTCCCCTCGTTCATACGAGTTCAGGGACATATCATACGTGATTTTTGGAGCTACGAAACTTTTACTACGAATTTATTACTACGAAAAGGCCATTAACTCATTTGATTAAACTGTACTAAACCTTACGGTAAAAGTCTGAACCAAAGGTACAGCGATATTCTACACGACTCACTGAACTCGTGCATATTTTATTTTCAATTTTTGGTCAAGCGGTTTAATTTCTACGCAATTTACAAGATTCTACCGAAATCTGCCAACTAATAGGATTAACGAAATTGACCCCAATCTGCGTTCGATGATCGGGCGCCGATCGGGCCTAACCAGTCAACGCCTGGGCGCCTGACTAGTCAACGCCTGAGTGCTGACCAGTCAACGAACGATCTAAGCCGCTGATCTGAGATCCGACGGTGGCTGCTGTCTTACCGGAACAGATCGCAAACGAACTCCGGCGAGCTCCGGACGGCGACGGCCGTCGGCGCCGTGGTTCTACTCACGCACACACACGGTCAACTACGGCTCCGAATAATAAACGCAGACACAGACGCTGGCGATCTGCAGGGCGCAGATGGCGGCGGATGGAGAAGCGAGCACGGAACAAAATGAGGAGATCGAGGCGAACCCGCAACAGACGCGCGATGGTCGGCGACGGCCGGAGGCGGCGCGGGCGCTGAAGGCGGCGACAGCGTGTTTGCTCGCCGGGAGTAATGGCGGCGCCAGGAGATCGATCGGGCAGGTGTGGGGCAATGCGGGCACGAAAACGAGGTAGGTGGCCCCACTTAAATAGTATCCTCGCGGAAAAAAACTAAAAAGAACGGTCCAGATTTGACTGATTCGAGATCGGTCCGGATTTTCGGACCGCTTTCCGGTTTACTAAAACGTCCGAGTCTTTTGCATACGAACTCCGATTGAGCGATTACGCCACGGGTTCAGATCGTCGAGGGGAACAACCTTCAGTCAAGTTTGTGCGAAAACTCGAACCTACAGGGGTGGTTGTTGCAAGTCTTACTAGAGCTCCCGTAGTAAACTTGGGGCTAAACAAAATAGGGTTTTGACGATGGCGTCACGAACCTTTCTACTCGACGGTTTTGCATAGAAAGATATGATGCAATGCTATGAATGATATGCAAGACCAAATCTAAAATTTGGGATGTGACAGCTTCTTTGGGAATTCTTTATTAGTCCGAAACTTAATGAAATACCAATTTTTACGTAAAATGACAACTTAAATTTTGACCAACATTACATTCATTGAACAAGATTTTTATCATGAAAAATTTCTTTTATTTCAAAAGAGCTTCATGTGTTCCTTTATTCAATCTCAAAATTAGCTAAAACTTACTTAGAAAATTTAAAAATACTTGTCCCTTTATTTCACATTGGTTTCCTCCCATGAAGCGCTCTTTTATGGTCTATAGCTTGACCGTAGTGTTGCTCAATTCGCTTTTATCTTGTCCTTCTTGCGCTACCATTCCTTCCATATTTTTGCTCAATCAACTCTTCCGGAGTAATTATTCAAAGGTGATTGCACTTATATCTTCTTTTGCAGTAATTCTACAAGCGTTGTCCATTCACTATACGTGAAAGAGAGGGTGTTTTCCACGGAGCTTCACTACTCCCGATGCATAAGATTCTTCAACAATATAGGGCCTTCCCACTTTGATCCGAGCTTTTCGGGAACAACTTAAGGCTAGAGTTATAAAGCAAAATTTTATCTCCATTTTTAAAGACTTTATCTTCTATTTTTATATCATGCCATCCTTTTACTTTTTCCTTAAACAATCTAGCATTCTAATAATCCTCACTCCTAAACTCATCTAAAGCATGTATATCTAATAAAAGTTTTCTCCTCGCTTAAGATCATAGTTTAAGCTCTTGATTGCCCAAAAGGCTCTATATTCCAATTTAAAGGTAGATGGCACGCCATCAGATATACCATTTTATATGGTGTCATACCCATCTGATTTTTAAATGCAGTGGTAGGCCCAGAGAATGTCATTTAGCTTGTATGACCAATCTTTTCTTGATTTATTGATCGTCCTCTCGAGTATGGTCTTCGCCTCTATTAGAGGGTTCCACTTGACCACTGCTTGAGGATTATTGTAACATCCATAAAATCATGTTTCAAACTCATGCATATCATCCATGCATCCATGATCATATAGAGTTCATTTCAAACAAATCAATTCAAAACAGGAGCATATGAGCTCATTATTTTATGTGATCAGTTTTTAAAACAAATACAAATCTCCATTGTGAGATAGGTGTTCAGTGAACCAAACCTTGTGTCTTATTGCTTTCAGAGTGTATTGCTAGATTGCTAAGATTTAAACCCTAAGTTTCAAAGCAAATATAATTTGAAAACCAATTTCAAAACCTATATAAAACCAAGCATATGTCAACGCTTATTTTATTTTATTCCAAGTGACCAAGCCAATTCAAAGTGACTACTTGGTTTTATGCTCTTAAATGTGATTGTTGCACTGCAAAAATCGAGAAGATTTGAATTCAAATAGATTTTGAAATCATTTGAATTTGATTCCTGAAATTGAAACCGAAAAGAAAAGAGAAAATAATTAGAAAAGGGCCGGCCACCTATCTAGCCCAACTAAGGATTCAGCCCACTAAGCCCACCCGGGTACCCCTCTCTCTCTCTCACTCGAAGATGAACCCACCAAGTCACTGACCACCCGACCCCACCTCCTCTCTGTTTCACTCGCTGACGAGTGGACCGCGATCACGCTGTCGCTGTAATCAATCACGCGCTGCCGACGCCTCCGCTCGCATTACCTCGCCGCAACATCAAGGGCTTAATTGCCATTGGTTCCACGCTTAATCGCCGCTTCTTCACATTTCTTAACCCCTCTCGCACCACGGCATTTCTCACCTAACGCCACCAGTTGCCCGCAATCGCCTTGCACCGCGCAGCAGAGAGCAACTCCGCGACCAATCTCGTGAGTACCGGCCGCCTCTGGTTCAAACCATCATGACCAACATGTCTTGCGCTGCTCATTGATGCCCTCTGCTTGCTTTCTCGTGACCTAGAGCGACGCCTTCGCCCATACCACAACACCGAGCCACCGCCGACCGACGTGCAATGTAAAACGAGACCGCCTTGCCTCCCTTTGATACTTTCTTGATCGCTCGCCTTGCACACCTCCTAAACCATCCGCTCAAGCTAGGTCGACGCAGAACCTCAAAGAACGCCTTCAACAGCTAGCATTTGACGCCGCCAGAACTCCAACGAGCCTGCGGCCGTGTCCGCGGCGCCTTGCCCATCGCCGCCAGTTGAGCATCGGCATCACCACGAGCCCGGTAAGCACCTCCAATGACCCTAGAACCTCAGCCGCCGCCGCCAGATGAGCCGCCGCATTGCCACCGCCAGCGCCCATCCGTGGTTGCTTGGTCGATGACCGTTGGATCTAGATCCAAGGAGTAAACAGATCACTTAACGAAACGGTATGAGTAGATCTGGGCCATGCATATTAAGTAGATCTAACGGCTTGAGCGCGATCCCAGCGTAACCGCATGCACCAATCAGGTTATGACGTGGCTAGAGTTTAGGTTTAAAATCGATTTGAATCTATTAGTTGTTTGAAATTGTTTTAGCCATAACTTTTGATTCCCACGCCCAAATTTGTTAAATTTTATATCAATGGAATCGGAGAACAAGCCCTTTCTAAATATGCAATGTGTGTAATGTTTTGCTTCTGATAAAATGGTTTTATTTAAAAAACATGTGTAAGGCTATTTTGAGTATATGAAATGTTTGAGAAATGTTTTAGGGTTTAAATAAATGTTGTTTGGCAAGTTTTGAACTTGTTTATGAACCAGTACTGTACACTTGTTTTGTTGAGTTTAGAAAATCATCACATATCATATTGCATGCATCCATATATTTTTGCTTCTATTTATTTTTTATGTGATTTGTTGCTATGATTCTATGTGTAGATTTTGGTGCCAATAGTGATTGTGATTGTGAGGAGTGTAGCTACTCTCCAAACTACCAAGGCAAGTGGTGCTTCATGATATTTTCATCCTATGTTTTCTACTAAGCATTAGAAATATTTTGCTAGTCTTGCATGTTATATTTTGCTTATATTCTATGCTTGGGAAATCCTACTAGTTGTAGAATTGCTAGAAATTACTAAGTTAAGATGCTTATCTATGCCATGCTTAGCCTAGATAGTAGAAACCAAGGGTGGTGAAATATACATGCTATGATGAAAATATTTCTAAGTCTTTGGACTTGTGTTTTGCCTAATAAAACAACTAAGTGAATGAAACACCTGGGTGGAATGGAAGGAATGGTTTATGTTGACTGGTTACACAAGGCCATTTTCTATGGCTTACCTTGTGTATCTCACTTGTGGAAAGCCACCCAGGAAAAAAGAGATTTTAGAGGCCAAATGTTTAGAAGCTTCTAGTGCAGCCACTTGGCAATATGGGCTCTGCTAGGATCATATAGGTTGCAATAACTTAGCCATTTGGACAGTTGGTGGTAGTGGTATGATAGGTTGGAGCGCGTCCATTTGGTCTAAGGGAAGGCGTCTGAAAGGTCCTGTCTTGGTGAAAATCAAGGCTTGTGGGGAAACTGCACAACCTCTGCAGATGGAAGAATCTAAGTACTTAGCCATGTCCCTGGAAAAGGACAACTTGGGCATCAATACATGGAAGCTATCAAAATCTCTCATCCCAATTTCTAAGTAAAAATTGTGGGTGAACAAGGGTGAAGGACCCCAATGTCTATTGGTGGTTCCTTGGGAAAAGTTTTGACAAAGAAAACTTAGTGATTTCAACTAATAGGTAAAACCTATTTTGAGCAAAGCAAGCCTAAGCTACACTTAGCCAAATTGCATATAGTATGTAGTCCACCAAAATTATACTAAGGTATCACTTGCCAATACTATTCCAATGTATTGACCCACTGTGGCTGTAACTTGTGATGTTGCAGGTTACTCTGATGAGGATTAGGGGTCATGAGTCTACACTCAACATGTTTGCCTGTGGCACATGAAGATGAAGAATTGTTATCTATTTACTTATTTAAACCCTTGTACTAGGCCTATGGCCATGGAGTTGTAAAGACTATGTTTGTCTCCGGAATGACTGTAATAATGACCTTTGTTTCTGTGTACTTCATCTTAAACTGTGGATGCTAGCATTGATCCAGGGACTAGCATTGCAGTCACAGGGATCCTTTTCCTTTATAAAGGAGGGATCTTACAGATGGTATCAGAGCACTGTGTTGCCTGTAGGATTATGACCCTAGGATTGGAAACCACTAAGGAAAAAATTTCAACAACTTCCACACTTGTCTATTCTTCTCGTAAACTTTTCTAATCTTCTTTCTCATCTCTATTTGTAGATGAACTACATCAACGAAGCCGTGAAGAAGGGACCACTCATGAAAATGACTTTGGAATGTGAGATAGAGTTCCCCAAGGCTCTCAAGGACCTCATGGTTGCAATGGGAATACATGGTGCAGCTTTGGACAAAGGTTTTCCTGTGATGGATGAAGGAGTTGAGTACTGGTGGGTGCAACTTCACTTGTATAAAAACAAGGAAGACAACCACAAGGACTCAGGATTCTGCATGGTCACCAACTCAATGATGCACACATTCTTTGATTCAAATAAGGGATGCACTTGGAGGCCATCAAAGAACTTGGTGATAGAATCAAGTGCAGAATGCTTAACACTTGTAATGATCTTAAGGAAGAGAAGAAACATGCCCAAGAGTTCGAGGCTACCAACCAAATCCTAAGGAAGGACATCATAGACTTAGCAATGGAGTCTTGTGATCTAGACAAACAGATTGCCTCTAGGGATGCCCTGTTAGCCAACTTGGCAAGTGAGATGGGATTGTGGTGTACCACATTAGTTGGACCACCATACTTATCATTTTATTTTCAAAAAAATGTTGTCTAAATAAGTTTAACCTTGGATGCTTGTAATGGATTTTATGTATGCTATGAATTGTGTGTTTGCCAATGTTATGCTTGTGATGCTCTGTCTTGAAATTTATTTATTGTGTTGATTCTAACTTTTTCTATATTATTAAATAGATGCCTAATGTTACCATCAAGACTATTGAGGAGTTCCAAGGAACCTGCTTGGCCCTCAGATTATTGAGCTCACTACTTTGCTCAATCTCCTCTTCCTACTATCATGGTGCTTCCTCACCAAGTTTCAGAGGAAATACCTTTGGGGTTTCAAGGTCAATCACCAGATCGCACCGAGCCTACCACGGAGGCTATCATCTTCAAGCTCATGCACGATGACAAGGAGAGAGGCCTAGAGGTAGTCAGGCAGACTTGATTGGACGTCTGTTAGGGCGACACTCTCGGCAGTTAGAGGTATTCACTTCCACGCCTTTGGTAGACGTGATGAGGATGGAGAGGCAATCGACTTCGAGACACTTCGAGGGAGACAGCAGAGCCAATTCGCCATACCTCCGTGACTTAGAGGTTCTTCTTAGGCACGTGGACACCGATAGACCAACGTCATGCTTAGTAATAACCTAACTCTGTGCAGCTCGTGAGAAGGACAAGCTCTTCAAGTGAGAAAGATGAGATAGTCAAGGAGATGGAGGCAAAGTTAGAGTCGTGACAGAAAGTTCAAGAGTCAAGAGAAGCGAGTCCAAGATAGGAACAAGAGGATTCGGACATGATCGAAGAACTGCAAGCCAAGGACTTCGAGCTCGAGCATCGCCAGATCGTGATTGAGAGGCTTCTTTCTCGAAGAGGGCTCTCAAAGCCAAAGTAGAGACCTTGACCACCAATGTCGAGGAATACAAGACCACAATGGAGAATGCAGGTCTTACCTTTGTTGAGGAGGAGGTTGATGCCGAGGAGTAGTGATGACTACTCATTTATCATTTATCTATCATACTTTATTTGTGTCAATGACCATCCAACATGTGGATGGCTTGTTATTGGTGTGTTTACTTTGCAAACTTGTCGCTTTTGTTGTTGAACTATTATTATTATGATGCATGCTTAATGATTATTTATGTGATGTATTGTGCATGATAGCATCTATGGGTATCTCATTCTTATCTCTATTGAACAAACAATGTATGCCTCCTGTCGTACAATCCCAACCCCAACAACAAAAACATCACCCCGAGATGCAGCAAATGATGACAACTCGCACTCGCTTGATGCAAATGATGACTACGTTCATCCAGAACCAGAACAACAATAACAATAACAACAATAACAACAACAACAACCCACCGGGTTTTGACATGCTTACCAGGTTCTTGAGATTGAGGCCAGCAAAGTTCTCAGGAACAACTGATCCTATGGTGGCTAATGATTGGCTACGCCCGTGAACAAGGACTTGCAACATTGGATGTAATCGATGAAGAGAAAGTCGATTTGCAGCTCACTTGTTGGAAGTACCAGCAGCCACTTGGTGGGATAACTTCCAGATCACCACTCCCATTGCAGATGTGACATGGGCTATCTTTGAATATGGCTTTCGTACTGCTAAAATCTCATCCATAGTGATGAGTTTGAAGAAGAAAGAGTTCCATAATCAAGCAGCCACCGCAACGTGGTTAATATATTGAGGAGTTCAACAACCGGAGCCGTTATACCTTGGGATGA